>JAQLOL010000014.1:6397096-6420822 GCA_029783665.1 Naso thynnoides
TAGCATCATCCTGCTTCCCATGACCGCTGTCACGTTACCTCACCTCTGAGATCAGTTTTGGTCATTGGTGGAAAGAATTTGGCTGAGTTGTACTAATTTATATTACATTAACCTGGAGCAGTGTGTGGGGTTGTCTCATCATGCCTATTGAAAAGCAGTACAGTGCGTACCTTGTGCTTCTGCGGCTTGTTATTCACAATTATTTTTTATATTAGGACTGTTTGTCACTTTAGGATTGATTCTCTTCATAAAACTTGTAATTGCTGTCTGTAGAAGCCTATGATAGGACAACTATTTCACTAGCATCCTCCTCACCCCACACTCTTGAGATAGTACTCTTTTGCACGGTTACTCTTCTTGCATCTTGGCAAAGCACCCACCAATAAGATGGTGGAAAAGAAACACAAACAAACAGATTATGGGTGAGGGAACAGCGCTCTTCAGCACTTTAAAAAGTAAGGCTAGCTATGTGGGACTATCATTCTATTAACAGTGGGTAGAGCACAGAACAAAAAGCAAAAATACTGAGGAGAAAAAAAACAGATTTCTTGAGATCACAGTCATTTATCAAAAAGAGAAAAAAATCAGTTCAATTTTTGCAGGAAGTGTAAGCAAGTTGGCAGGCAAGCAAGAGATATGTGATTGGTGCAGTGTTGGCGTGTCTCCTGATTTTCAGTGGTTGCTGCTCCACCCTTTGTTGGCAAGATTCCCTGAACATAATCAAAAATAGAGGATGGAAATTTCTGATGGTAAAGTGAAGCAGAGGCTTGTGATTTTCAGTCTGCTGAAACACCTGAAACAGCTGATAACAGTACAGAGAACTTTGAAAACTGAGTAAAATAAATGGAGGATTTTAAACGTAACTAAAGTCTGTTGAAAAGGACTTGCACAGAACCAGTTAATATAGAAAAATATAAATGGTGTGAATTTAAAAGTGAAGTTAAGGGAGGTGCCTCCAGTGATTGTCACTTGTCTACTTCTGTCTAGAACTTGGATTCATCTGCAGTGTTGCCAGAAACAGTAAATTGTTTGTTCGTTCTTATTAAGGAAATAGTTCTTTCAAGAAAAATAATCTTTTGTGACTTTGTTTCTTAGAGGGAATGATCAATAAATATAGTTCCTCTGATACCTCCACAGCAGTTATTTGAGTCTGTCTGATTCTACTCTGAGCGACTCGGAAAGAACTGGTCCTCAGATTAGAGTTTGTTCATTCCTCCTTGTGTTGCTGTCATGCCTGTTTGAATAAGGGCTGTGCAGCTTTCTCCTCCTGCCTGTCACTCCATTTCATGTGTCTTGCCAAGCTATGACATGCACTGTGAATGTCCCATTGAACTGCAGCACGGCCACAGCTTTCATCGTGGAGCATCACTGTCACCTGCAGAAGTTCATTCGTACCTTTACAGTTTGTGTTTAAAACTTTGATGTTCCTTATTTGTGTTTCACTTGTTGTCCTTTGTTGTTAGTGTTTATATGCTTGAATAGAAACTCTGCTGTATATGTCCACTATCATCTGAACGTCGCCTATTTTTGCATTAATTTAGCCCCACAGAATTACAGCTTAAACATAGTGAAAAATAACTAAACCATCTCGTCTCTGTCAACTTTAAAGATACGTTGTGGACTTGCTTTGTTTAGGTTTAACTGCTTTATCTTGTTTCGGTCTTAAATTAATACAGTATGATTAATTGAACCATGTATCCATCACATGTACTTTACCAGGCCTGTGATTGTGGAGATCCCTCATTTTGGCTCGATGCGTGGCCAAGAGAGAGAGCTGATCCTCCTGCGCAGCGAGAATGGAGATTCCTGGAAGGAGCATCTTTACGATTACAAGACGGACGACCTAAACCAGCTCCTCGCAGGAATGGATGAAGGTGAAGTTCCACTTTTGACTTTAATTTCTTTCGAAGAAGGTTTGTCTAGTCTGCGGTATCTAGGCATGTTTACACATTAAAAGACTTTTCACTCCTGATTTTGAAATGATACATTGCTGTCAGTGTCTTTAAAGCCACTCTGTTGTTAAACAGGGATCACAGTATCTTGAGTCCTGACTGATGCACCAGAACACGGGCTAAAAAGATTGTAATATCAACGTTTGGACGCACAAATATGAGCAAAAAATCACTTTGTCTATGATTTTATTGTTACAGCAATAAACCATTAGTGTTTCTGATTTATTCTCCCTTTTCCTTTTATTTAAGATCAATGAATCAGATTAAGGATTGAGGATGGTTATGGCTCTAGCGGAACAAAAACCCCTCATTATTGAAAACTATGTAATATTAAATAAAAGAAATGTTCTTATGTGATGGAGAACAACCTCAGAGACCCAGCAAGTACTGTTTTTTTTGTGATGCAATGCATCCTGGTGCATTTAGGCAGTGCAAGAGAAGCTGTGTGAGCAGGACAACTCAGGAAACTCAACTTTCTCTGTCAATATAGCACAAACTGAGGAATTTATTTCTCCAGTTGACTACAATTACCATGAACATTGATTGGACTTCCTCAGGAAAAATGGTGGATTTTCCCTTTAATAAAATCATTGTTATTGTTGGTTATAGCAATGATTATTTCACAGAGCACATAAAATAGAAGTATGCAAGTTTTTTAAAGAATGCAAGCTGCAAAGTTATACTTCTCTAGTACACTTTTACAGTAGTAGTACACTTTTCTCGTAATTCACATGTAACTGATGTCATATTTATAGAGCTGGACAGTCCCGATGAGCTGGAGAAGAAGAGAATCTGCCGCATCATCACCAAGGACTTCCCACAATACTTTGCTGTAGTGTCTCGAATCAGGCAAGAGACCAATCAGATGGGACCAGAGGGCGGGACTCTGTGTAGCCGGAGTGTCCCATTGGTTCAAGCTTCTTTCCCTGAGGGGGCGTTAACCAAAAAAATTAAAGTTGGACTGCAGGTGAGACATCTGTTGTTTTTATTTATCTGCCTCAGTTATGGAGTGATGGGAAACAACCAAAACACAAATTTGACACAAATCCCTGACTCACTGCTGTCTCTTCTCTTTCAGGCCCAGCCGGTCCCCGACGAGACTGTGAAGAAGATCCTTGGTAACCGAGCAACCTTCAGCCCCATCGTCACCGTGGAGCCCAGAAGACGGAAGTTTCACAAACCCATCACCATGACAATCCCAGTTCCGCCTCTCTCAGGGGAGGGGCTTACCAACGGCTACAAAGGAGACTCTACTCCATGTCTCCGCCTTCTGTGTAGCATTACAGGTATGTCTGTTTATAATTTTGTATCCTTGTAAGGACAAGTTTGACTTTTGGACCTTGAGAGTGAGGACAGTTTTTGAAAAGGGACAAAAAATTTACTTCCTCCAGAGATATGTTTAAGAGAAGAAACAAGAAACACAAATCTTACCTTTTATATTATCATTCAATCTAAAACTAGAATTACTTTAAAAGAAAATATGAAGGTGACATCTGGAAAAGGTGTCACGTAAAATATTAGTTTCCTGCACGCTAGAAACACTAGGAACTAATAAAATAAAACTAAAAGACAATCTTCAGGATATTAGAGCTGCAACTAATGATTATTTTCATTATCAGTGTATCTCCTGGTCATTTTCACCGTTAATTGATTAATTATTTAGCCTATAAAATTTGTGTTTAAAAAAAATGCTCCTTTCAATTTCCCAGTGCCAAAAGTGACATCCTAAGATAGCTTTTATTGTCAAAGCAACAGTCCAAAACCTAAAGAATTTTCATTCCTTATCAGAAATGACAAAGTAAATCCTTACAGTTAAGAAGCTTGAACCAGTAATTGTTTGACATTTTTGCTTGAAAATGCCTAAAACCATTAATCTTAATTTACAAAACTGACAAATTGAATAGTGAATCAACTAGACAGTGTTGCTCTTATTTGTAAATTTTCTTTATGACACTTTCCCAGGTGGTACATCCCCAGCACAGTGGGAAGACATCACCGGCACAACTCCTCTCACCTTCGTCAATGACTGCGTCTCCTTCACCACTAACGTTTCTGCCAGGTGAGACACACAACACACACTGTATCTTGGGAAGAACCGAGTGCTTACGATTGAGTGTGTTGAGTCTCTCTTTGTGAAATGTTCACGATCTTGTGCATCACTTGTGCAGGTTTTGGTTAGCAGACTGCCACCAGATCCCAGAGACGGTGGGTTTGGCCACGCAGCTGTACAGGGAGCTGATCTGCGTGCCCTACATGGCCAAGTTTGTGGTGTTTGCTAAGATGAATGACCCAGTGGAGTCCAGACTGCGGTGCTTCTGCATGACGGATGATAAGGTGGATAAGACGCTGGAGCAGCAGGAGAACTTTGAGGAGGTGGCCAGGAGCAAAGACATAGAGGTAATCAGTTAACAGGTGGTTATTATCTATTTTAATAGCTGTTACAATAAAGCTATAATATATATTGCAGTGTTCTTGTCCATGGATTGAAAACATTAAATTTAAGTTGATTATAATTTGACTGTTAGATGTAATTCTGAGTGTTAAGTTACTGATTTGTAGGTTGGTTAAAGCAGGTTTTGAATCAGTTCTTAGTGTATTCCATCTGTGAGCTATATCTATGTTTAATACTTGAGTTTAATACTTTTATAAACATGGTAGCAACAAGTGATTCATTTAGTTGTGTGTGTGACTCCTCTGTGATGTGCTCTCTTAGGTTCTGGAGGGCAGGCCCATCTATGTGGATTGCTATGGAAACTTAGCTCCTCTGACTAAAGCTGGTCAGCAATTAGTTCTTAACTTCTACGCCTTCAAGGAGAACCGCTTACCCTTCTGTGTCAAGGTACTACATGCAATCTGTCATCAACATTACCTGCAAAGCTCCTTCTCGAGCTGGAATGTGGAGCTGGAAGAGTTATAGATCAACGTTGCCAATTTTTTTTTTTTTTTTTAAATTTAAAGTTACCCTATGAAAAGAAAACAATGCTGGAGAAAAGGAGCAGCCATTATACCTTTTGTTGCTGTTAAAACATGGTGCTAAGCCATGATTATTTTAGCTTTGTCCCCTTTGCTGCCCTACTTCTCACAGTGGCTTCCAATACAATGAATCCAGCCTACAGGGAATAACCTAGTTCCTTTTGCCGCTGCTAAATAACCTCATGTTATTGATCGACCCATTAACATCATGTTCTCTATGATCAATCCTCTTGCCTCATTCGGTCCTCTGTTGTTGTTAGAAAAACTATCTTTGCTGTGTACAAACAAGTTTACTAATTATTACTACTGAAGCAGACCCACATGTGTATAGCGGAAAAAGCTACAGCGGCCGCATTGTAGAAATATATATGGTCCTAAATGTGGCACGCTCTGCCAATATGAGAAGTTGATGATGAAATAACAAGAAATACTGGTAGTTTTAAATATTTAACACAGAACACACATACACAGACAGTCAGCCAAGAGCGGCTTGCTGTCACCCTATACTTTTTATGATCAGGCATCTTGACCTCATACTGCCCCTAAGGTTTATGTATGTTTTGCATGTGGAATAAATCTTAATTTAAGAGGACATGCACAACCAAACAGACACAGGATATGCGAGCAATCATCATGCTCACGCATGCATGTAGTTAAAAGCAAGCGTATCATTTTCTCTGTATGCTTTGCAGTGACATTTTGTTGGGAGTAAAACATGCAAGTTTAATCTTTTAGCAAATTCTTGGATCACAGAGCCAGTAAATTTCTAAAATTTGTGTCTTATCACTCAGAACAATTTCAATGATGAGTCACTTCTAGGTCTACCGCTAACGAGGACCTTTTCTTCTTGTGTTAGCTGCTGTGCTAATGATGAAGAGACATTATCCTCATCTGTGGTTCTCTAACACCTTTTATGTAATGCAGTGTCAGTGCTGCTTTCAAGTGCTGAAATAAGAGTTGTTAAGAAAAAAAATGGATGAAAATTAACCATAACATATTCACATTTGCAGAAAGACATGTAAAAAGTAATACTCAAGTGAACTTTCCGAACATACGTGACCCTAACCCTAACCCTAAGAAACTAGGTGCATAAAGAAGCAATGTTGTTTTTCCAGGTGAGAGATCCCAGCCAAGAGCCCTGCGGTCGTCTCACATTCCTGAAAGAGTGTAAGACCATGAAAGGCCTCCCTCAAACTGCTGTGTGCAACCTGAACATCACACTTCCTGCAGTGAAAAAGGTAAGGAGGCGTGAACTCCCCATTCTGTGTTGTCACCTCCATTACCATAATCATGGTTAGGATAGTCTGACCCCAGTAGCACTCATAGATGAAAGACAGAGAAAGACTTTGGCCAAACAGCCGCCACTGTGTCTTTTATCTGTTTAGAGCTTCTCTTTGACATGTATCGGTTCTCTTTGCAGTGGATTCTCGCCATTGGCAGTTTCATTTTGTTCCTGCCTACCTTTTGATTTGGATGACATGCTTTTGGCTGAAGGGCTTTTGTGCAAATGGCTTTTTTTTATATCAGGCTGGCTTTTTTTGGCTTGAGTTTATTTTGCTATGGAGTGTTGGCGCTTTATTCCTTTCTTTTGCGGTTTATTCTTTTTGTTTGTTTGGTTTTTGTTTGCTTAAGTGGCTTCTCTTCTGAGTTTGAGCTTCTGTCAATCACTCCTTTTTCACACCCTGATGTTTCTTTTCCCCCTGCTTTCCATTATGTTACTCCCCCTGTTTCTGCAATGCATCTTGGGAACCAGGAAATGGAGTCAGATGCCGAGGATGAGGTAAACTACACCCTCCCCACCATATGCTGTCCTCTGCGCTAGATCTATAGCGGCCCTGCTCTTTTCATCATAGCCTTATTTTTTCCGCTTCAACAAGGGCAGTATGAGCTTTCCTTGTTAAAAGCAATCTTTAGCTGCTCAATTTTGCATGATATAGGTATGAAAAACTCCTTGTTTATGTCCAATCCTTATCTCTTCCGTTCTGCAGTATGTGATACAAATGGCTTTGGAGTTTAGATGTACTAATATTGTGCTTATGTTAGGATTTAACCTTTAGTAACATCAAGTTAAAACTGATTATTTTTACTTTTAAGTACTAATAATTTTAAGTGTAGCCTTATCACAACTAACTTAGCTGTGATTACTACGTTGGCCTAGTAATATTTATTGTATGAGTACTGCTGTCAGTACTCAGAAAAACAGAGGATTGCAGAGCAGTGAATACTCTTAAAGGAGAATTTGCTGCTTTTTTATGCACCTTTAAAACCTGGGCTTTGTTTTTATGCTAATACCAACTAATGCAGACTTTTTAGTTTGCTATAACTTTAAATGATAAGGTCCAAGTGTTGCTCAATTGGCAGCATTTTATAATGTAGGGTGACGTAGAACTGATGTGTTGTTTGCTATTGTTGCAGACTGAAAAGCCAGAACGACGTCATACCTTTGCATCCCTAGCCTTACGTAAGCGCTACAGCTATCTGGCCGAGCCTGCACTGAGTGAGTTTTACATTTTCACTAACAAACCCTTTGATGAACATAATAATGCCAGTTTTCGTAGATAAGTTAGTTTATTAACAATTTGATTAACCTGTAAAATGCGTGAACAATATATATATATATATGAGTAGATGTGACTTACTTAATGTAATAAATGCATATTTCTCATCCTACATAACATGCACTGTTCACATGCTTGTTTACAACATGGTACATATTTTTGCATGGGTCAATGAGTGATTTTTGAGTTTTTGTGCTGCGCTTGCCCACGTTGTGAGTTGTACCTCTTCTTGGTTTGTTTGGTTGACTTCCACTGCTGAGTTTTAAAAGTCCAAATCCATCAAAAATTTTCTTTGGCTTACCACACAATGTTATGGGCATTTGGGAAGGTCAAAGTAAAATTGTGTTGTTGTTTTTTTATTTGTCCCCTTCTGAGTTCATAGCTCTTTATGGCTTTGTGATGGTGTAGCAGCTTCTTTGTTGGACAAGATTGCATGTTTGGAGTGCTTGAGTTTAGCTATTTTTGAGGTGTTTCTTTTCAGTTCTTCACTCTCTTTGCCTGTGACCAGTTTATATCGATCTTGCATGACAAAAAAGCCCAAAACTGAAGTCTTTTATAATATTTTGTTTGTTAAATAAGAAGGAAAATGGAAAGTTCTGCAGCCCTTGGCTCTGTTGTATCATAATTCTAAATTGTCTTTGAGTTGTCTGTCATTATAGAATTTTTGGACCAAACAGATAAAAGGCACTTTAAAAAGCGGATTGACATTAGAGACAGAATCCATACGTGATTTTAGAGCATCTGAAGTCCAAAGAGAGACGTTGTTTGGGTGTAAATCCTGGTGCATTTGTCCTGCCATTTTTCTGTTGTCAATTGTTAGTCTATGCCATCGTCTTTGGAATTTTTCTTTGCTGCTGTATGTGCTTTGTTTGGTTTATTCATTATGTGGTGTTGTTGTCATTGTTGTTTGAGTCATTCCCCAATCCTGAACAACACAGGATCACAACTGTTTCTTTTCATTACTCCATCTTCAGTCAATACTCCAATATATTATCTCAACACTTCATAAAACTGCTGTTTTCCCTCCTTGATACTCGGACTACGTCACTGACCAACTCTCCCTCCTCTGATCTCTTCTTGTTTCACATTTTTTCTTCCTTTTCCTTTCTCAACATAATTTGATTTTACTTTTACTATTCCACCCTCTTTGATTTTATCTCCATTCCTTATCATTATTTCTACAAATTCATCTGAAGAAACAGCAGTTGAGCGAAGCACAGCAGCAAGAACACTGCCTACTGGTTACCCTCACAAACCTGTCTTTCCAACCAGACCTTACCCACCATGGTCGACTGCTCCTATTACCGTCCCTGGCCAAACAAAGCCCATCGGAGTGGGGTGTTCCCTCACCTCTACCGATTCACCGACAGGCTCACCAGCTGCTTCTCCACTGAAAACTACCTGGCCCCATTCCTCCCCGTCACCTGCATGCTCTGCAGCTATCAAACCCACTCTGGGAGCTTCACCACCAGCACCTACCCAATCATCTCCAGTAAAATCAGTTGATGACTTAGTGTCCTCATCCCCTATCAGGTCGTACAGAATGCCTTCACCCATCAAAACGGTTGTCCAGCTGGGTCAGTACCCCACACAGGGGTCTCCATGTAAGCCTCTGACAGATCCAGCATCTATCAAAAGCTTTGCTTCAGCATACACATCAAGGACCTCCCCAGTTCACTCAATACAAAATGGCTCTGTACCAGAGAGGTCATCAGCTCATATTACTGCTCCAGCTTCGCCAAAGACTCCTTACAGCATGTACAGTTCTAACCTGCCTTTTAAAACCTCTCTTGGGTCCTCAGTAGTAACTGATACAGGGACTCCTAACCTCTCTTCTGTTAAAAGTATTTCCAGCCTGTCCTCTTTGAAAACCTCTGTTGATTCAACACTGTCATCAAGAGGAGGGAGGTCATCTCTCTCGTCTCTTTCCTCAACTGGACAGACAACCATTGCCTCCTCAGAATTGTCTATGATGAATGGATCAGTTTCACCTGCTAAATATCCATCCGCCTCCTCCACACCATCCTCCCCTTCGTCTCGCCATCTCTCAGACAGAAGTAGCAGCCTCCAGGAGAGAATTCAAGCCACCACTCAGGCAGCTACTTCCAGTGTCAGTGCAGCCATAAATGAAGCTATAGAGTCCTATTCAGTGTCTGGCTATGGCACTCTTAGATCACTGTCCTCCTCACGTAGGGCAGCAACAGCAAGCTCTGCCTATGGTTCCCTAAAATCTGCGGCTGCCTCCACCAGCACAGCAGTTTCATCCAATACAGTGACTGTACCTGTGTATTCCTTAGTCAATGTCATTCCAGAAACCCCTGTCAAACCAGGGCCAGGTTCTCTCAAAATGGCACTGCCTGATTCTCCTCGTGCCTCTTCCTCTACTTCTTCTTTATCCTCCTGTGTTACTGCATCAAAAATAAAGTCCCAACTGAAATCCCCTCCATTTATCACACCGCCCATCATCCACCCAACTGCAACTTCCAACCAGGAGATACTAAAAGATGTAGCAGACATGAAAGAGGATCTGATCAGAATGACAGCTATCCTTCAGACAGACACACAGACAGCAGCTAAAACTGTCCAGACATCACATATTGGCACTCCTAAAGAGACCAAGTTAGAGGATGAGGAGCCATTTACCCTAGTGGAGAAAGTGAAAGAAGATTTAGTGAAAGTCAGTGAGATATTGCAGAAAGATATAATGAGTGAAGGAAAGGTCCTTATAAGTAGAGAGAGAGCTTCAGAGGATGAATGGGAGGAATTTACTAAAGATGAGATTGAGGAGGCACAAAGAAATGCTCTCTCAGACTATTACCCTCCTTTTGATGAAAACACGCTATTGCTCAAACACCAGTCAATGTCAAGCAAAGACTTGGAGTTTGCTAAAGTTGTAGATTTTCTAACTAATGACATTGGTGCTAGCTCTCTCTCCAAAATGGCAGAGTTAAAATGTAGGTTTGAGGAGGAGGCCAAAAGAGAAGGGGAAGAGAAGCAGAAACGTGTTCTAAAACCATCTATGTCGATACAAGAGAACAAACTTAAAATGCCTCCACCAGTCTCAGGCATGCTGAGGTCTCCCTCAGAGAAGGACCTCAGTAAACTTGCTGAATCATATCATGGGACAGACACTATCTTGGAATCACCTGAGGATCTGTCTCATGAGCAGGATAAAAGTCCCTTGTCAGACAGCGGGTTTGAGACCAGGAGTGAAAAGACACCCTCTGCCCCTCAGAGTGCTGAGAGTACAGGACCAAAGCCTTTATTTACAGATTCACCTATCCCGCCCTGTGTAACTGAGACAAGGACTGAAGTGGTCCACATTAGGAGTTACGATGAGCCTTGTGAGCCTGTACTCATGGATGAGGCTGCATCTGCTACTGCTTTTATAGAGCCTGATGCAGCTTCAGCAAGCTCCATCAAAGCCTTACAGATGAAAATGCCAGAAGAAGACTCTATGATGAACAAAAGCGTGTGTCTTAAAGAGGAAACTCATATTACTACTACTACTAGAATGGTCTATCACAAGCCCCAACTGACAGATGGCACAGAGATGATAGAGGAAGGTGTGTCAGTTAGAGATATCATGAAAGCTTTCCAATCAGGTAGGGACCCCTCTAAAGAACTGGCAGGCCTTTTTGAACACAAAGCTAGCCAGGATTCAGTTAAAGGTGATGAGCTGACTCCTAGATTTCTTGACAGAGATGTTAAATCAAAACCCAAAGTTGAAAGGATAATCGAGGTTCATATTGAAAAGGGCCACAGCTCAGCAGAGCCAACTGAGGTTATAATCAGGGAAACCAAGAAACACCCTGAGCTTTATGTCTATAAAGGGGACCATGGAATTAAGGAACTTACTGATTACGATGAAGCCCAACAGGAAGAAGAGGAGCTCACTGCCGAAGAATCTTTGCCCTCATTCCTAGAAACATCTCGCGTTAACACCCCTGTGTCACAGGAGGAAGACAGTCGCCCAAGTTCTGCCCAGCTAATAGCAGATGATTCATATAAAGCCCTGAAACTATTGAGCCAGCACTCCATAGAATACTGTGATGATGAGCTATCAGAAATCAGAGGCGAGTCCTACAGGTTTGCTGAGAAAATGCTCCTCTCAGAGAAACTCGATGTGTCATCATCTTACTCTGATACAGAGGATTCAGCCGTGGTATCTGACAAAAACCGTCACTTAGTTTCTGAGGAGAGTGGTAGCCATGGCACTGAGAGCTCAAGTAAACAACACGGAAGCCCTAAAAGAGAGTTTGTATGTAAGTCATCAAAAGATGGGTCCCCAAAATCTGGTAAATTCTTGCACAGGGATGAGCCATCTCAATTTGATAAAGTGACAGTGCTTCATTATTCTACAGAGCCGGGCAGCCCCAAACATGCTGTCTGGATGAGATTTACAGAGGATAAACACGACAGAAGCAGGGATAAGCTCCTTTATGAGGATAGGGTGGACCAAACTGTAAAGGAAGCTGAAGAAAAACTTAGTGAGGTATCACAGTTCTTCCGTGACAAAACAGAGAAGCTCAATGATGAGCTGCAGTCCCCTGAGAAAAAGCCAATTAGAAGAGAGCCAAAGGAGCCCAGGTCCTGGCCTAGCTCAGCCTGCAGTAGCCCTGAGAAAACACAACAGAAGCCTAAAACAGGGGAAGAAGGCTTCAAGAGCAAACTTAGGGAGCCTTCTGTTGGTAAAATATTTGGAAGTAGTGCCACAGCTGAAAAGAAAAGCACAAGCTTACCAGGCAGTCCCCAGAAAAGCATGTTTTCACATACCAATGAGGATAAAATTAAACAACAATCCAAAACTAGTGAAACTGAACCTTCTTCTCCCACACATGTAAAATCAACTTCTAAAGTCAGTGCTGTTAGGATGAAGTTTGAATCTGAGGCTCAGAAACAAAGTCAGTCTAGTCCAACGAAAATTCCTCCTCCAGTGCAGCCAAAACCTTCAATAAAGAAATTACAGGAAAGCAAACTTCCTGTCTATCAGTTTTTTGCAGGAAAAGCATCTAAAGTATCTGAAGCACATGAAGAAGAAACCCAGAAAAAGGATGTTGAAAAAGGTGTGTGTGGTGCCATTGACAGCAATAAACCAGCTTTGATATCAGAAGCATCTAAAGCCCCAAAACATACAGGAGAAAAGTTGCCAAACAAAAACATCCCAGAAGCCACACTGAAAAAACAAATTTGTGAAATTGAGACCCAAAAAGCAACTACTAAAGGGAAAGATTCCCATTCTACTGTTACTCAGGAGATAAAAGAAAGCAAAAAAGGCCAGGAAGTTCAGACACCTGTTGTTCATGATTCTATTAGAGAACTGGAAAAAGATGTAGATGCTAAAAAGTACAAACAAGTCACAAAAAGTGATTCTGTTTTGAACGAAGTATTAGCTGAGGTGTCAAGGAAAGACTTAGAGGAACCGTTAAACAAAAACCTTCGAAAAAAGACAGAATCCCAAATTCCTGTAAGACTGCCTTCTACCTTAGATAATGACCTCACAAAGAAACAGACTATAACTAAACCCTCTCAGTTACCTACATTATCTAAGAGCAGAGTACAGACAAGTCTTGAGACAACCCTAACAAAAACAGATGAGAATCTGACTTTTGAAATTCTAGATAACGCACCGAAAGATTCCAACTCAAATAACCTTCCCAGCCCCAGAGAGGCACTGGAGAAAATCATAACCCCTCCAGCTGCCACAACAACCAAAGAGAATTATAAGGGCATTAAAACCTTACCTGTTTATGTCAGTGTCCAGGTGGGAAGGCAGGCAGAGAGAGAGGCAAAAGGAACAATTTATAATGTCAAACAGAAATCCAACTCAGCACTCAGCCCCATAAGCCCTGATGATGACACACTAGAACAGGTCTCTTTCATAGACAGCTCAGGAAAAAGCCCCCTTACACCAGAAACCCCCAGCTCTGAGGAAGTCAGCTATGACCTCACATCCAGGACCCCTGATGGCTTTATGGGATTTATGCCAGGGAAACCCAGCCCCATCATGGAGGTATCTGAAGAGTCCGAGGAAGACGACCAAGGCAAAATTGTTTTCTCTTTCAGAGAAGCCCTACCAGCAAGCAAAACAAGTGCTCATGCAACTGAAGCAGACCTTGCTAATGCTAATGCTAATAAAGAAGAAGCAAAGGTTAATGATAACCAGCAGGAAATAGGGAATACTTTCAACCAGCAAGAAACAACAGCCAGTGACAAGCAGGATGAGATGACAGGGCGAGAGCAGCCAGAAGTCTCAAAAGACAAAGGTATTGCATATATTGAATTCCCTCCCCCTCCTCCTCTGGACTCCTCAGAAACCTCAGACCCAGAAAGGAAAGGTTCCTGTGCCTCTTCAGAGACTGAGACCGAAATGATGGAGGTGAACTTACAGGAGGAACATGACAGGCATCTGCTGACTGAGCCAGTTATACGTATTCAACCACCTACCCCAGTACTCCCTGGGGCAGATGACAGTCAGTCAAATGACGAAGAGGAGGATGAGTCAATCTTTCAACCAATCCCCTGTAAGAAGTTCACCTGCAATGTTCCTGAGGAGGAGGAGAAGAAGAAGGAAAAGGAAAAGGCATCTAAATCCAAAAAACATGATAAAAATGGAAACAACAAAGACCCTCATGATGGGACCAATGGCTCTAACGGTTCCAATGGTTCTAAAGGTTCTAATGGCAAAGGAGAGGACTATGAATATGAACAAAATGGAAATGACCAGTCAATAACAGACTGTTCAATAGCCACAACGGCTGAATTTTCACATGACACAGATGCAACAGAGATAGACTCACTGGATGGATATGAACTCCAGGATGAGGATGATGGCCTGTGTGAGCAGGCAGATTTGCGACTGTTTGGTCTCCCAGACAGTCGGAGAGATGTGTGGGCAACAGACACTTTTAGGTCCTCTGACCGCTCTTTTCCCCCAACAAAACTTGAAGTTATTGAAGAGGAGAAAACACCAGAGGAATGTCAAAAGGACCCTTTCAAAAAAGATACTCTCTCAAATGGTGAAAAAACTGATGGTGTTAACAAAAATGAGGTTAAAAGTCAGGAACAAAAACTCTCAGATAAAGAGGGATTTTCAGACACCTACTTTAGTTACAAGTTAGAGGAGGAGTTTAATTCTCCTTTTAAGACTGTTGCCACTAAAGGGCTGGACTTTGACCCATGGCCCAGCAAAGGGGGAGAAGAAGAAGTCGTTGACATGGGAGGGACGAGGGAAAGCAATGGTGAGCCTAAGCCTTTCGGACTGGCAGTGGATGACCAGTCTCAGGCAACAACACCAGACACCACCCCAGCCCGAACACCAACGGACGATAGCACGCCCACAAGCGAGCCAAACCCTTTCCCCTTCCATGAAGGGAAGATGTTTGAGATGACACGCAGTGGTGCGATTGACATGAGCAAGAGGGACATGGTGGAAGAGAGGCTCCAGTTTTTTCAGATTGGTGAGCATTACTACTCAGCTGGGAGGTACAGGGTCAGGGACTCAGTGATAGATGCCTCCACACAACACAGGGATCACTTTGATACTCAGGATCCCACAGACACCTTAACAGTCCCTCAGGTCCCCATTCAGACTACTACTGTCCAGTTAGAAATATCAAATGTGACTGGCAGTTACACCACATGCAGGGACTCAACATCCAACACTGAGCCGAAATTTTCCACTTTTAAAACAAGATTCAATTTGTCATCTGACAAAACTTCTAATGCTTCAAATAGCACCTCTGAATGTGACACACCAGGCAACATCAATGGTTCTAATGGCATAACCTCAGGAACAACTGTAGATAGTTCTTATTTTTTTTCAAACCACACAGAATGTTTGAATACATCAGGCATGACAGATAACAGTTTTAGTAGTAGACCATCAGGTATCACAGAATATTACCTAAACCACAGAATTCCTTCAGATTCATCCAGACAGAGGGACCATTTGGACTGGACCTCAGAAAATCAGGACACTTGTTACCAAAGCACAGTTTCTTCTCCTGCACCTTCACAACAGATTAGCAGTCTCGAAACGTGGAGCAGCAATACCAGTAGCGACATCCCTGACTCTCATTATACACATTCAGAGGTCATTCAGACTGGAAATTTTGTTTTCAACTTATTGTCCTCTTTGGGGGCCACTCTGCAAGAGGTCAGCAGGATAGAAGCCTCCTTCAGCCAGCTAGAGGAGAACAGTGAAGGGAGAGATTTTACCAATGTAGCAATAACAAACACAGCAGCCAAAGAGTTCAAAAGCAAGATATGCAAGTCCAGGTTACCAGTGAGGGTGCCCAGCCACAGACTATGCAGTCAAAGTCAACCACTGGTGACAGACAAAAAACAAGAAAAAAGTGATAAATTTCTCATCAGGGAACATACCATGCATAGAGTCAGGACAAGATTTGACCCTTTTGAGAACTTACTTCCTAAATCTAGAATTCCAGTAATAAAAGCCATGACATATCTCTCTTGTTCCCAGGGTCATAATCAGGTCAAATCTGAGGTTAGTGATAGAAGCATTAAGACTGCCAGAGGTAATAAAAAAACAACTATAGGCAGATCTAGTACTAACTATAGAGCAAGTTTATTGAAAGCCCCAGGCAAAAGTAGCACAAGTAAGGCAGGGAGAAAAAACAATGCAGTAGCCTCAGAAAACTTAAAATCAAGGTCTGCCATTAGCCAGGCTGTCAGTCTTTTGGACCAAACCATTACCAAGGAGGCTGAAACTAAGTTAGAGGGGAAAACATGGCCCACTGACGACGAAGAGAGCTGCAGCCACAGTACAACCAGGAACATGTCCTTATCAGAACCATCTAGAAGTTCCTGCCCTTCACGCACCTCTACCTCCACCAGCACCATCACATCAACACCATCTGCTAGAGATGTGAGAGCTGAGGTTGAGCAGGCCAGCAGTGAGAGGATGAGGAGGAGCAGAAGGAAGAGTAGGCGGACACTTGGAGGAAAGGAGCAAAAGCAGAAGGAGAAGGAGGAAGAGAGTCAGGTTGATCAACCATTCACGGCTCCTGACACGGAGAACGAGACTAGTTTGTAAACTCTTTCTAAACACTTGTTATACTTGATCTTTCTCTCCGAGATGCATGTAGCTGTTGTGGATGCTTTGTGGTGTGACGTCAGTATAGCTGTCCTTTCTTCTTCCTGTGTTCTTGTTATCTGTGTCCTGTGCTGATTTAGACAAAGGAATTAAGGCTAAGACATGGAGGATTGATGACAGTGCTCAAAATTTGTCCCTGGATCAAGCAAGATATTTTATTAATCCTGAATATCCTGCTGCTTATTCTTTAAAACCTGTGTAAACGTATGTGTCATGACAGTGGATTAATTACCTAATTGCTAGTGAGGCTACACAGCAGGATGTGTTTCCTATGTACTGAAAAAATAGTAACAGGAACAACAATTTCAGTATCAGCAAAGAAACCTTGTAGTTGTCAGTATAAGCTCACAGTAAGCACACTTGAGGGACTAAGTTAAATGTGAATATTTTTTCCATTGCTACAGGCTACCAAACACACTCTTACTTTCATTTCACGCTACAGATTAAGTTAGCCTTGCACTTCACCACATGACACCACGGCACTCACTTCCACCCTCGCCGTGGTCAAGACTTAGATGTTAGATTGTTTGGGGAACCGGGACCATGTGTTTGTTTTGGTCTGCTTGCCTGGTTTGTAGATTTCATTTGGTGGTCCGTTTGCTCTCTGAAAACAACCAAAAATCAATTCATCGGCTGAACTTGACAATCATATGAATGTCAGTTGCTCAGGAGTGTGCATCACAGTCAGTCATTCACAACTTGCTGGAATTTCAGTGCAGCTGGATTACTCATGATTTCAAGTTTAAGCCATGAATTGCTTTTATGACTGGGAGGGAATGTTGCCTGATGGTAGATCGTTTGTTGTTAGTGATGTGTTAGTGACAAAGCTCTTTTACTCTCTGAACGCTTACTACTTATACTAATACTACTGAACATCAAACATTTTAGTGTGAAATTGTGATCTTTGTTTTTCTTTTTCTGGCCTCACAGATCCTCATGCTTTTGGGTTTTATTGTATTTAAGGTTGTCTGATGTCCTTTGATAGTGTCTAAAAGTAGTCGTTTCATGTATCGTTTATGTTGACATCGTTGCCTTCATTAACCAGGGTGTGAAAGCTAGTCTAGTCACTGAGGTAATCATTAAAAGTACAGTCTAATTGTTTTTTTGTCAGATTCAGAGGGCTTATCTGCAAAGGGTTTTATAATTTAGGGAAAAGAAATAGAGAACAGCCCCACACCCCACAGTTAATTGAGAAAAGTTAAGAAAACATTTTTGGGAAAAAAATGCAGATTTTTTTTAGCATATTTTAAATTTTGCATTTTTGTATCAATTTCACAAAAAAATGAATAACATGTCAATTAGTGAGCTTTTAAGGGGCTAGTGGGTAAATGCTTTTTAGCCTTGAATTCAGTCAGGCTAGCTGTTTCCTAGTTTCCAGTCTTAATGCTGCTAAGCTAACGGTCTCCTGGTGCCAGCTTTATATTGCACATGCAGAGACATGAGAGCGTTGCTGACCTCTTTGAGGGAACATACATTATACAAAGTGAATCACTGAGGAAAGTCTGGCCAGAAAAAACTGTTCTGTTTGTTTTTTCTTAGATACAAGACCTGGGACAGTGAGCTAAAGTTAGTCTTTGTTTACCAACCAACACTGCGGGATTAAATATAAATATTTATCAGAGAATAGCTTTAAAGACAAAAACTTAGTTTAGTTGGTATTCATTACCCAGAGGTTGTGAAGTGGGTTTTACAGCTAAACCACATTACACCTACAGATTTAAACAGACAAACTTTCAGTTCACAATCCCAATCTCTTTCATTAAGTGTTATGTAGCCTCCCTGCAGCCTTTTTTAGGAGCCATTTTGTGTATCTCGTACTGAGAATCACATTAAAGTAGTTTGGGAATTTTTGTGATTTAATCAAATTCTAATTGTTTGTGTCCTGCCCTTCCCTGCCTCCTCGCACAGGCCCTCAGAGTCCCTGTGAGAGAACAGACCTCCGCATGGCAATAGTTGCAGACCACCTCGGACTCAGCTGGACTGGTGAGTCCACACAAGTCTTTATCTCTTAGGGTAACTAATATGACATGTCGAGACAGCTGAAACATTGCAGTTACATCAGTTTAATGTCAACACTAAAGAGAGATTGTAACTCATACACTCATGATAATATTCTGTACGTTCACTGATACTTGCCACAAAGAGGATTCAATATGTGATTTTAAAAATCAAGGTATGACTGAATAAGCTCACATTATTAGTTTTGCAGTGTTTGTTGCCATCTGGTGGACATATAATATAAACTAGTCTTCACTGAGCAGTACTGCAGTGGCATTTACAATCACACACATCGTCATCGCCACACGTATACAATATCAAAGTAAGAATATTCTTTAAAAATTCTTAAAACTTGAATCTCATTGTGGAATTTTTTAAAATGTAAACATACTTCACTCTATGATATTAGCAATTAGAGGTCTGAAAATACATACACTAATTAATGTGTTATTGATATTGATAGCAAAAAGCTAATATAGTGTTGTATTTATATTCTTCCATGTTATGTTTGTTTGCGTCTGAGTGTGTAAGATGATTGTTTGTATAT
Source organism: Naso thynnoides (assembly GCA_029783665.1). Lineage (NCBI taxonomy): Eukaryota > Metazoa > Chordata > Actinopteri > Acanthuriformes > Acanthuridae > Naso > Naso thynnoides. The sequence continues at coordinate 6,416,243 of JAQLOL010000014.1, forward strand.
ATTGTGCTTGAGCAGCAATAAGGGTGTGGCCTCTGCAGTTTGGTCCAAGCCTGACCACCTGCACTGCAGCACTGCCCCACGCCTGCCTGCCTCCCTGCCTGTGTGTGAGTGGGCGTCACCGAGTGCATGTGTGACTACACGGTTATTGTGTGCACGCAGATCCATCTGTGTATGTGCGTTAGGGTGAATACTTGTGTGAATGTCTGTCCAGTGACTGTGTGAGTGCTCAGCTGAGAGAAGGAATCTAATCCATATTTAATGTGTGTTCCTGTTGCAGAGCTGCAGTGAACTAGTAGATCTGCTGAACATTATGTCCCCGCAGTTTTAAATTTATAGCTACTATCTCTGTCTGTGCAAGCACCATTTCACAGTTTTGGTAGCTTTAGACTGCAATCGTCACAGTTTTTTGCAGTTAGTGAATGAGCACTTAGGAATAAACAACAATGTATCTACTAAAACAAATTATGGTTGCCTCAGTTTATGCAGATTACAATATGTTCATCCCCTCTTGTTTAATAAGCAATCGAGTGTAGCTTGCTACATGAGCTGCTAACTAACTCATGCCACTGAGGATAATAAATCCCTGTGTCCCATTATCAGTGCAGACATTTTTAGCACAGATGACCTCAGCAGAAATGAGACTGTTATCAGTGGAGTGTTTAGACTTTTTTGACTGGGGAAGCACAAGCGCAGCACTCATTTATACAGTGGTGGCATTAAGTGTCAAAACATAGGAATAGCATTAATTTACTATTTCTTTTATCTACTTAAATTACAGAAATTTCAGCAGCTCATTCTTAGACTTGTGTGTTGAAGTAAAGATACAAAATGGATGATAATAATTGTATAAAAAAAAACACAAGAAGGTGGCAACACATAGATATAATATAAAGCTCAAATAGAGTGGTGAAAGGATGATATATTTTTGTAGGCCAACCCCGAAGTTAGCATTGCACCGATACCCTCGGCAAAAAACTTATGAGATTTTTAAATGGGGTTTTGGATTATTGCCCAACATCAGCGCTGTGACGAACACAAGTTTATGATACCAACATGTTTTGTTCACAGATGAACACCACGTTTTGTTTTTTTCTCTATAGCCTCATTCAGCCACTTGCTCCAAAAACCACCTTTTTTAATATGTATAAAGCCTTAAATGTTCAAAAACCAGATATATATTGGCATATTTCATGTTGCAGAACAAAATATCTAAATAGCTTTAGCCTGTATTAACCACAGACCTTATTTCAAGCATTTATTCGAAAACCCATTCAAAAACTTTGAGACGAGGGAACCTGAAGTGTAGAAATGCTGACTTCCACGTTTTAGGACTCATTACTTCACCACTGTATGCTTATTCTGTAAGTGTTCACGGAGAATTTGTACCTCCAAAAGTAAGCTAAATACAAAACAAAACAATAAAACTTGTCAAACAGGTGGTTCATACTAGGGTCTATCTCTGACTGGTCCGGTAGTCATAATTTAGAATAATGGGTCAGCACTCTGGGTGGCCAGTCAGATTTCAAGAGTGGCCAGTGCCCTGACTCGCCTCAACGTTAGCGACGATGTTGAGCACTCTCTCAAAAAGTGTTTTTCCGTATTGTCTGTGTCTGATGCAGAGCTCGCCAGGGAGCTGAATTTCTCTGTGGATGAAATCAACTTCATCAGAGTGGAGAACCCCAATTCCCTGACAGCACAGAGCTTCATGCTCCTAAAGAAATGGGTGCACAGGGACGGTAAAAATGCCACAAGTAAGCAGAGTGTGTTTGTGTGTGTGAAAGAGAGAAACTGACATTGCCAATGTAGCTTATATCCAGAGTTTCTTCCATTACAAGACATTATATACATATTTCAGTTCCTTAAATATGAAAATAAATAGCTGATTATATGAAGGTTTTATGTTTTTACATGATGACATGAGTGAACTGTCTTTATCTCTCCCCCCCAGCGGATGCTTTAACTGCGGTGCTGACTAAGATCAATCGGTTGGATATTGTGACTTTGCTGGAAGGGCCCATATTTGACTACGGTAACATTTCAGGCACACGCTGCTTTGCCGATGATAACGCAGTATTCCCGGATCAGTCCGATGGTAAAGTGTAGCCCACCCTAGCTGAACTCTCAGTCTATCTCTCAGTCTGTCCCTTCACCCTTCTTCACCTTCTCTCTCAGCCAGATAGTCAGTCTTTTTAAACAAAACCAAAACCAATCAGGCTCGACCAAACATTGGACATTAACTAGAAATTCACCAAAACTGCTTAATGCCTCAAGTTTATGAACCATCAGGTGCTTTTAAATTAGAGTCGTCTCAATCCAGCAGCCTGCCCTGTCAGCTTGTTAGTGCTCCAGCACTGGGCAGTGCAAGTCATTCGAAGCACTTAGTCACTGGAGCGTTAATGGCAAGTGAACACTAAAAATGCATTTTTAAAATTTTACCATTTTGGGGTGCATGACACTTTTTAGTATGTGTGACTGTTTATATACAGCGTTCCCCAAGCATGACCCTGAAGAAAATGCAAGCTGCGGATGAGTTGGTGCCTGTCTGATCTGATCAATGTATTGATGAACTTGTTGATTAGTTTATTAATGAAGCGCATTTTTTGGACAGGTCAGGGCACTGGTTCATAACTTGGCTTACCAATAGTTATGTTTTTATGTGTTGTACAAGTTTTAAATGTTAACTGATAGTTAACATCACCTTTGTTAATGCTTGGGCCCTTGGAAAATACATGAAAACATAACAGTTCTAACGGCATGCTTGCTTTGAGCAGTACGGCAAGTCTCTCTCTTTCGTACTTTCTCTCTTTTCTCTTAAAATGAAATTGAAATGTGGCAGCTACTAATATTGTCTGACTCTGACAGACCCAGCGAGGCACATTTCAGAACCTTGATGACAGTCTGCCTTTTGAAATAGATAGCCTGACAAAAGTTTTCTAGCCATTAGCCTTTGAATTGCTCTGAATGTTTGGCATATCGAGAATTTCCTCATATTGCTTCATACACATGCACCTTCCTCTTGTTAGAAGTGAAATCTTGAGAAGGCTAAATAGGGCAGAAAGGGCTTGACTGCAGCTGTGCTGTGATGTTTTATTAAGCATGTGCAGCAGGTGTGTTTATTGTCATTGCTTTAAAGTCTAAATAATGGGAAAAACTTACATTCATTCATCCTGTCACATAATTAAAAAACAGGTATCCAACCAGCATAAAGCTGCTTTCAGATAGGATGCAAAAAATCAACCAATTTGTCATCAGAATCATTAATTGTCTGTGTGTTGCGCAGCTCATGAGTGAAGCTGCTGTTCATGTGCCTACATTAAACCAATTTGTTTTAAAATTTGCACTTTTGGGGGAATTTAACCAATTCATCCAAAATCACTATGTAAGACAAGAACATAGATGCCTTTCTCTTCCCTGTGTGCTCAGCAGGTGGCAGGATACCTGCCCCGTGCGAGCCAGTTACTTTATTGAACCGTAGTGTACTTGCACATTCACCCCGCCAAAAAATGTTATTTTCATCATTTTCGGAGCATAATTGGCTTTGTTTGAGGCGCTGTGTCACTACACCCTGACAGCTGGTTCCTCTGTATTTCTGCCCACAATAACATTGTTTCTATAGCGTAGTGAAATAGCACAATCACGACATGAAGATGGAGACTTTTGGAAGTGTTTCAGAAGGCTTTAGATGGTGGTAAAGGCGTCACCCTATCACTTCCATTGAACATGCAAAACTGCTCACGTGGAACAAGTATCTAGCGACCTTCTGAATGCAGAGAGAAGAGAAAGACATCTATGTTCTTGTCTTACATAGGGACTTTGGATAAAAAAAGTGCACACCACAACCTATCTGAAAAACTGAGCGTTTAACGTTTGTTGTCGACCAGAACACAATGAAATAAGGAGCACTTGTCACATCAGATTTGCTCTCTTTAAGACAAACTTTAAGATAAACTTCTGAAATGGGCCTCATATCCAATCTGTACACTTGGGTTTCTTAGAGTCATCTTCACAGAAAAATCAGTGCTACTTCTTTGAAAAACCGGTAATCTTCTTACAAAAATGCTTTAATGTGAAGCTAATATTTAACAGGTTAGAAAAAAAAAATCAACAAAATGCATGGCTATGGCTTTGTGTGAGAGACTGCCTGCTCTGATGTTGTTGGCTCACCACAATACACTTTTAACACTCTTCAAATGAGTGGAGCCTTTTCAACACGTCTTTGTGTGTTTTCTGCGCAGCACATGTTGACCAAGATGTGCTCCTACACTCACAGACGAGTTGAAAATGAAACACCCTTTTTCAAAGTGTGCAGCGTACAATAATGCTTCTGTGTCACTGCTGTTAGCTGTACTGTACCTGTCATCTCCGGGGTTCCTCTGAGCCTCCCAGCTTCTTCGCTCCACTGTAGCTTCTCCCGCTTTGAGACCAGCTCACTCCATGCCTCCTCTTCTTCCTCCTCTTCCTCTTGCTTCTGAGCGACTAACTCCTGCTAAATTTCAGGCACCACTAACTAGCTAATTTCCCCACAATGGCTAGCTTTTGCTAACTTCCACAGATTCCTCCCCTTGCAGCTGACTAGAGTA
>JAQLOL010000014.1:6420853-6434538 GCA_029783665.1 Naso thynnoides
CCTCGCAGCTGACTAGAGTAGAGACAACAGTGCCCCCTGTTGGCACCAACAACAACTATCCTGAGTTTTGTAGGCAGGGTGCAGTCTAAAGCTTGTTCGGAGAGAGTTTCAGATTTGTCCTGCTTAACTCTGTGCTAACTGGATGACATCTAAAGTTTACTTGCAGGCTTTAGCGTTAGCATATCTCTGACTATGACCTTTTAAACAGGACTGTAACAACAAGTTAAATATGATATTAGGGAATGTGATGGATTTAATGGTCTGAGGTGTTCACATTCTGCAGTTACACACGCTATACATATACCTCTTCGATCTCAAAATGCAGGGCAGAGCTAGAATGTGAATTTAGCCCCATTTTTTAACCCTCTTCTACTGTTCTCCTTGCTTTTTGAAAAGATGCTACTGCTGCTTATCAACAAGATAAGCAGTCTAACGTTTCGGGTGTGCCGTGTCGCTTCGGCAGCTTCTAGAGCATTAGGCCTTCATCAATCATAAGCTCACTGTCTGTGCATTAAATCTGTTTTTCAGTTTTTTGATGCTTTTTGTCTTTTCATCCTGTCTGACTGTTGTCCTCTGTTTTCTTTGTCTCTTGTGATTTGTGGTAATTATAATAGCTCCGAAGCTTCTCAGGTCTCCTACGTTCCCCCTGTGTCCTCAAACGTCTCAGCTTGTCGCACCCCTTCATGCAACACCTCCCTCCTCTACGTCTTTCTCTTTCCCCTCTCCTCCTGCTGTCCCCGCTCCCTCCTCTGTCTTTCTTTTTCCGTCTCCCCCTTCCACTCCTCCCGTTTACCTCCTGCCAGTCGCTCCTGTTCTCCCTCACTTCCTTTCCCTGCCATACTCCCCGCCTCTTCCCTCCTCCCCCCGAAGCCCTCTTAGCTGCTCCTCATTCTTCTCTCCTCTGCACTTTCTTCCTCCTGCCCTCCGTCTACCATTCTCTCCTCCCTCTTCCTCCGTTTCTCCTCTTGTTCTTCACCCTCCTCCCCATTTTTCTTCTCCCACACTTGTTCAATTGTCCTCCCCTCCTCCCTCCCCTCCCACTTCTTGCGCCTCCCTCAGCAAGTCTGCTCCTTCCTCTTTTTTCTTTCCATCTCCCCCTCCCCTGTCCCCATCTCCTGTCCCTCTTTCTCCACCTTTCCCCTCTCCTCCCACTTCGCCCCCCATATATGCCTCCTTTACACCATCACTTACTCCCACTTCTCCACCTTTGTCCTCTCCTTTTCGTGCAAATTCAGTTTCTTCTCCTCCACCACATTGTTCCCCCTCTCCTCCCCTAAATCATGGCCCTCCTTCTCCCCCTTCGCCTCCCACCTCCCCTCCACCCTCTCCCCTCCCTCCTGGTGTCCCCTCTTACTTCAGGCGGGATCGTTCGGTTCCTGAGGTCTACATTTAGATGTAGCCTGTTTGTGCTCTGCTCCTCTCTGCCTTTTGTTGAAATCAACACAACTAAACTACCTGAATTCTGTTCATGCTTTTGCTCATTCTCATGTATTTACTGAGACAATGAGCTGAAGTCAGGCTTGTTTTACAAGTGCTGTAATAAAGACTCGCCCCACTAATTTCACTACTGTTGCATGTAAGGTAAAACCAGTAGCTCTGAAATTAAGTGCTTTTCCAAAATGCTTGGCTGATTTAAGTGCCAGTTTTGAAACCTATACGGTGACTATAGAAACAGTTCTAGAATAACTTTGCAGATGAATGTTCATGTAAAATTTCGATAAATACAGTGTATGTAAGTTTCTATCTTACATTTTCTATTCTGTTTATATTCTGTTTCCATCTCTTTGTGATGTGTTCATGTGTCTACTCTGTGGTGCTGGTTCAGAAGTCACACAAGGCTGGAACTGTTTGAGAGAAACGTTTGTTGAAGAGAATCTTTAAAGCAGTGTTAACTGACTGTTTTGACCACTAGGAGGCAGGAAAACAAACAATAATATTGTAAACATGGCAGGAAACAGTTTCGTATTTACACATACACCAATATGGAGCAGTATTAGCACTCATTGGAGCCCCTTGGCTTCTCTAAGTCCAACACTCACTCTGTTTTAGCTCTTTTTTGGTTTTCACCAACTCCTTTAAACTCATTATTAGATAGTTTCTGACTGTGTCTGTTGGTAGAGACCAAAACGGAGCTAAAAGAGTGGCTATCAAACAAAAATATGGCTTCAAATGAATGATTATATTGTTCATTGTCTGCTGAATGTTTAATAGGTCAACTGTTTGTCAGTGCTTATGAATCAATGATCTGTTCCAGCAAGTTTTACTTCCCCTAGTGGCCAAAATTTCTCTTAATTCAGCTGTAAAGTACTTTTGGATGAAACCTGTGTGACTGCTGAACGAGTGCTACCCTTTAATGTGACAAGTGTTTCTCATTTCATCACCTCCACCACTGTACCTCTCCCTCCCTCCCTCCTTTCCTCCCTTCTTTTTTCTTTCCCTCCCTTTTGGATCCCCTTACCCTCTAATCCTTTACTCCTGCCATCCACCCAGGCTACGACAATATAGATCTGGAGCTGCAAACCCCCTCAGACCTGAACTTCGTGCCCCCAACCCCACTGCGCTCAGACGACTTCTTTAGTGAGGGTGATGCTAGTGCAGACTCCCCTAGCAAGACCACTCTTACTAGACCTAGCGACCTCTCTCTTACTCAGACCACCAGTACCTCCAGCAGTGACCCCCTCACAGTCGCCCCAGCCCCCAGCTCCAACGCCCTGGAGCCCCCTATTGTTGGGGCTGAAGATACAACCTTGTCCACTGATAAAACAGGGACGTCTGCGGAAGAAAAGACAGGGCTGCTTTCATATGAGAGGCCAGATAATGACAGGAGGGCAGTAGAACAGTTAGGAAAGAATACGGACAGGCACGATGAGGCTGTAGACACAGAACTGAAGGCAGAGCAAGGTGTTGTTCTGGAGAATCAGAGAGGAAGCAAAACTGAGGATGCTGCATTTGACGCCGGTCACAAAAATGGAAGACAGGAAGAAGAAGAAGAGGAGGAGATGACCCAGGAGAGGCTGCAGAGTCTGCTGGAGGATATAAACTTGGAGGGAGGCTTGGAGGACGTGGAGATGACAGAGGAGGGGGTGAGAGCCATCCTCGAACAAGTACGGCAAGCAGAAAAAGATGTGTGTTCAGTTCCAGGCTGGAGGAGTGAGACATCCGGCGCGACCGCTGAGTCGGCAGCTGCCGGCCAAAGCCCTGCTGAGGAGGGCAGGTAGGATGTGCTTTTATTCTCTTCTCTTCTCCTCTGCCACTTTACCTTCAACAGATTAACACTCATATATTTCCTCTTTTTTCTAGCGTTTTGATTTTTCTTCTCACTGTATTTCATTCCCTCAGCCCCGACAGTCTGGCTGATTCATTGGAGAAGCCCGTGGCTCGGACAGACAGGCAGAATGGAGGTCACACTGAAGGAAAGGACAAGGAGGCCAAGAGGAAGGGATCTCAGGAGGACAGCAGCACAGGGGGACAAAGCAAAGGACGAGAGCAGGGAGGCGAAAGGTCCCAGCACAAAGTCCAGGTGAGAGCCGTTCTCCAGACATGAAAGCCTAGCAGAAGAAAGTAAACCTGCACCCTGATTTCTCTCTATCCCATTCATTTTAGTAGAAAAATGGTCAAATATGTCTTTTAACTCGGAAAAGTCGCTATTTTATCCCATAAAATCATAAATTGAAGACGCATGCCAACGCTCCCTCATACACTGAGGGCATTGATGTTACCGCGCTGCCTTTGTCAGGGAAGTGTTAGAGCTGATGAGACGGGCTCTGATGAGGAGACCACTGTCACCACCAGGGTTTACCGCAGACGAGTCATACTCAAGGTGTGTGGGCGGCTCGAGACAGCGTGAACTTGCATCAGCTCCGTGACTCTGTGTGTGCACAAGAGCGAGTCGCAGAGAGCTTGTGAATTTAGCAGCATTTGTGTGTTTTACGGAGTGAAAGGAGTGTGTGTTTCTGCAAACACGGGAGTGCGTTTGTGTGCAGCTGTAGAGTTTAAGCAAGAAAAACATCCACAAGAGATGAGAAGAGAAGAAAACAAGCTGCGGACAAAAGGCTGTAATGTTCCTTAAATTTATATATTACCACATTTCCATTATTAGAGGTTTAACTTGTACTCTTTGAGTCACATCATTTTGTTTCAACCTTTTTTCTGCATTAATTGAATCGGACTGAAGAAGCAGCACCAGCATCTGTTTATTTTGATGCTTCATACTCCTACTACTCACACAACGATAGTGGATGGAGATTTGCATGATTAAGCTTTTTCTTTAATGGATTTTTTGAATTTTTTTTTTTAAAAAAGGAATAAACATGACCGTAGTTTCATAGGTGTGAGTGTGTGTGAATGTTTTGCACGAAGAGCTTCTCACTGCTTGTTGGTTTGAGCCGCTGCACCAGCTCTGCTGTGTGGTGGACAGCAGCATTGCTTCGTGGTTGGTGGACTGTTGGTTCTGCTGTGTGTTTGGCTCTCACATACTCAGTATAGCACAAGATGTAAGTGTAGTGCTGAGGCTGGATTTACATAGGAGCAGAAAAGCTGAAAGGTATGTTCAGCGATGGTTGTATTCCTACAACCACGTGTCTGATGTCCTCTGAAAGACACTGAATCCCTCAGACATTCGCTAACTCTTGACTTAATGTCAGAGAATCAACTAGATGCTGAAAATATAATACACTTACGAGCTGCAACTCCCATTTATTTTCATCTTCAATTAACCCCACAATTATTTTTGGATTCATAGGCCCAATCCCTTCTTACCCCTTTCCCCTATTACTTGGCCCTACTCCTCCATTTTGCATGTTCATGTTTAGGCGTAAGGGTGTCCTGAGTCTTGTTGAGATAGAGGGGAAGGGTGAAGGGTTTGGCTCAGTGGCCCTTTAAAGAAAGATTTTTTAGGAGCACACTTCAAACAAAAAATGATAAATAGGATTGGGCCTTAGATTGAGGCCTAGTGTCTTTGTCTAAAAGCCCAAAATATGTTCATTTTAGAACCAGGAGACTTGTACATCAACTAAACGTTGAAGCTGTAACATACAGATGATGTTTCTGTGTAAATGGTGCCTCAGTTTTTAGGTTCGTGAAGTGTGAATATTGTGTGAGTTTCATGTTTGAACGAGGAAATTCTTTCGTGTGCATGACGTTGTTACAGCCAAGTTTGAAGCTGAGCGTTTGAGGCTTTTTGTGTGTGTTTTGTTATTATTTTTTTCTGCTACTGCAGGTGTTTGTTTTTGAGGTGTGTGTCGCAAAGCCTAACATGCATAAACATCAGCTGGGTTTCCACACTGTACCAATCAGTCTCATGTTGCCAAAAATACAAAATTATAGAGTAAGAACTTAAATGAGCAAAAATATTTTTACATCTTCAGACCAGCCTGTGAAGTCTTTGTTCTTTATTTTAACAGTGGAAACCCATCGGCTGTCAGGCTGACGTCTGTTAGGAAATGTTCTTTACGGTCTAAATAACCAGAGGAGTAACAGTCTCAGATAACCTCTCAAATCTCTTCCCAACCTGCACCTGCATCCCTCCGTCCTCCCCTCTCCTTCATCACTCCTCCATCTTCATCTCACTCGTGCTTTAAACCTTCTCATCAGGGAGAGGAGGCCAAAAACATTCCTGGAGAGTCTGTGACAGAGGAGCAGTTCATCGATGAAGATGGGCATCTGGTCACCAGAAAAGTAACCATCCTCTCCCTCCGTCACCTGTCAAGTTTTTATTCTACAGCTTACACACACACACACACACACACACACACACACTGTGTACCCTCCTCATCCTCCCATTACATTAATTCTCCTCACAAAATCCTTTCCTCTCTCACCTCTTCCCCCTAACATGCTTCTGCCCCCTACAGGTGATCAGAAAGGTGGTGCGCCGTGTGAACATCACGGATGAAAAAAAGGGAACTGAAGGCGAAACTGTTACAGAAGAAGGAATTGTTGGTGGTGGTGGTGGTGATGGTGGTGGTGTGACAACAGGCGGAGATGCTCCTTCAGCGGGAGCAGCAGCAGGAGTCACAGGGGGGAAGGGAAAGAAGAGGGGGAAGCGCTCCCGACACGGCCACAAGGCTGAGAAATCCGGAGAAGAGGCCCAGAGAGGGAAAACTGAGGTTGGCGTAAAAACCGACCACCTAACGTAGTGGACTGTGTTGTCCCGCCTTCACCTGCATGAGGCGATAACTGAACCCAAACACTGAGAACACAGTCATTTAGAGTGATATGAGGGAATCAGACACGCCAGTCAGAGAAGTAACACCCAACTCTGCAGCTTCAGACACTGTTTAGCTCAGTTCTCTATTCAAAGCCCTTCAGCCTCAGTGACCTTCGCTCAGAGATTCAGATTTGACTGGTGGAAAATGTTTCACTGCTGCAGCTTCAGACTAGTTTGGCTCTTAAAGTTGAGTTTAGATATTTTTTGAGGTGGTCACTTTGTCAAATTAGAACACTATGGTGCCTGAACTTCCTGCTGCAGCTTAGAAGTCATTAAAACCTCGACTGTTTGTTTCCACGTTTTCCGTTTGCAGTGGGTGTGTTGTGCTGTGTGCAGCAGTAATTTCTCCATGATTGGGCTTCAGAACTACTAATATCACAAGTGTTTCAACTAAAACAAATATATAATTGTTTTTTTTCCTCTCTTTTAACGTGTGTTGATGCACGTGTGATTTTGTCAGCAAATGAACAACAGTAGTCTTTTTAACATCCTTTCTTCTCTCCTCGTGTTCGTCTCTCTTCCAGCATGTTGCTGTGATCTCCTGATGGACTGTAGTTGAGCTCAGCTGTGCTTCATTAACATACACGGTTCATATTTAACCTGAGCACAACACTAACTTTGCTTTCTTTTTTTTTCTCTCCTCTTCCTTTCTGTCTCTTGATGAATCTCTCTGTCTCTGCCAAGCCCGGAGAGGGCGCCAGCAAGAAACAAGGGAAGAAGAGTCAGTCGTAACAGCGGAGCTCTCGGCTGCACCCGGTAAGAAGATATTAACTTGACTTAAATAAACATCTGTGAGGTCAAAAAATATCTTTCTATAAAGTCAAATGTAATGTTTAGAGTTCTGTTCTTAACTCTCGTTAAAAATGTGTCTGTTCTTTAGTAAACATATTAAAAACTTCGTTTTGGAAAAGTGAAACTGCAATTTTGGGGAGTATGTTTGGTTTCTTCTTTTACTTTAAATAAAAACATTGATATGACTTGTAAATCACGTTTGTAGGCTACATATTAAAGGGGGACTGCTCATTATTCCGACCACTCAATGGTCCGACATCCCATTGCACCAACAATACTTCCACAATGCTCTTTTTGAATTAGAATAGTTAGCCCGAGTTGTTAACTGAGTCTTGCTGCATTAATTAAGAGGCACAAACACCGTTTTACGAAGCAAGTTTAAAAAAATCCATGAATTTACACATTTAGGCTCAGTTTTGTTGGGTTAGGTGAAAGAGACTGGCGAGTGTAATGTTGGACCAACGGGTCATTGACGCAATGGGTTTTGCATTGTTGGAATAACTGGATGTCAGACCAACTGAGTGGTCGAAGTAACGGGGTATCGGAACAATGACATAGCACCATATAAAGACAGAGCCAGTAGACCCCTAGCTTAGCTTAGTTTAGCTTAGCATGACGACTAGAAGAAAAAGGAAACAGATGGCCTGGCTCAAGCCCAAGAAATAAGTTCAGTAGCTCTTTAGAAGCTCACCAATGCACTTGCTTTATCTTGTTTGTTTAAATTTTAAAAAAGGCTGGCTGTTCTCTCCTCCTCACAGTTTTTATGCTAAGCAAAGATAGCCTCATATTTATAGCACAGTCAAGAGAGTGAAAATCTTGTAATTTAACTCTGTTGTTTCCTAATTGATCAATCTACCACATTTTTCCGATCGTTGAGTACAGAAAAATGTCAGAAGATGATAAAAACAACAGTTTACCAGAACTCAGAAGGCCTTTTCAAATACATTATTTTTCTTAAAGCTAAGGATATTTAATTTACAAACAGAAAAAGCAAACAGTCATCATATTTGAGAAGCTGGAACCAGCAAATTTTTTGCCAGTTTTGCTTTGGGAAAAAAAAAAAAAATCTGCCAGCTTATCTCTGAATCTTTTGTAGTATTATCTGTTTACTGCACAGCTTGCAGAATTGACTTTTTAACACCACCAAAGCCAAATGAATGTAAAATCACCAAACTAAATGACTTTTAATAGATCTAATGTTCGTGGTTTGTCTGCAGAGTACGTCCTTGTTGTCTACTTATTATCTGCTGTAGCCTTTCAGTCCTTTTGTACAGAGATCATATAAAAACGGTGCATTTGTTAATGTAAGCTTGTCATCTTTTCCCCCTCAGGTCCACTGACGTCCACCTGCGGCTCCACACACACTCACACACTCTGGGAGGAAAAACGGACTGGAAGCCTCATCAATCGGCCAAATGGTGTCTGAAGCTTTCACTTACAACGCATGGTTTTTACAGCAAGACAACGCAAAACAAGTTACTTCTCTTTGATTTCGCATGAGCATGTCACCAAAACTCCCTCACTGGACACGTGTGGACGTGAGCTGGAACTTCCTTTGACGAATAAAAGGCGTCTGTGACCAAAGACGACACGAACAGGAAAAACAAGAAGCAGACTGCTGACAGATGAGGAGGACGTGTGTTTCACTCTCAGACACTCGCCTTATATTGTCTTTTTTTTTTTTTTCCTCCAGGACCCACACGTACGAGCTGCACCATGTGGTTCTTTTTTAAAAAATCAAATATGATAATAAATGGATGATTTTTGTTGTAAATAAATGACACTGTATAAAATCTACAGAAAAAAAGAAGAAAAAAAAAAGTAGCTTCACGGATTGTTTCTGCACTGATTTGAGTTGATGAAGCTTTGCAGAGTCGGTGCGTTTGTATCGAGAGGTCGACACTGTTTGAGCAGCAGAGTGTGTGGCCTGACATGCTCTTCCAAATGAATTTTAAAAAAGGAACAAAAAAGCTGTAAATGAAAACATGAACGGAGGGGGGAAAAAAACTGCTTGATTTTAAACAAAGGACGTTTCTTCAAAGCCGGCGGCTCCTTCCGCTCCATCTGTGGAACTTTCTTCACAGAAATGATATTTTGCTGCATGTGACGTCACTTTATTTTTAACGCTTTCCTTTGTTTCTCCTAATTCAAAAGCACTGTAATACAACTAGAGAGGGTTTGATGGTACTTCTGTGTTTGTGAGCACTCATAATAACCCAAACATCCGTCATCTATAACTGTTTTTATTTGATCTTTTACAAAAACGGACACACACACTCTCCACACTCGAGTGGCGCAGATAGCATGCATCATTGTGACGCTTCAGGAAGGTCAGCGTCCCCGTATGTAACCTGCAGACCGGCACATTGTGTTATATCCAAACAGCTAGCAGCCCTTTGTGTGTGTGCGTGTGTGTGTGTGCAACATCAAATAAAAATGTCAATCTGTACGCCCATCACGCAAACTAGACGTACTGTACGTTTGAGCTTTTAGGTCTGCTGTGGTTTAAAAAAGGGGACTGATTTCATTTTCACGGTTTGATGACTTTTAACTTTATTTAATAGGTTGTAATAATTACATGAGAACAGAGAGTCTTGTTTTTGGCCCCAATCATCCAAATCTAATCATTTTTTTACTAAATCACATGAATCACAGCATCGATGGCACATCGTTAAAAATCTGATTTTCTGTTCCTGTGTAAATCTTCTTTTTTTTTTTTTTCTCAGTTTGTCTTTTTCATACAAAACCACCACAAGCATCCGTTGTCAATAAATCTGGTACCAACATGTATGACGAACCAACATAGCCTACACTGGATGATCCAAGTAATTATTTAAGCAGAAAAATAAATTGTGTTTAAACTGAACGTCTGAGTCCGTCTGGTTTCTCGCAGTTTTTTAGGTTTTGCAGATTCGGGTTTCAGTGGAGACGCTTCTCATTTTTGAAAGGTGAACCTTTCAATCGACCACACTGCATTAATGAAAATTTGCCTCAAAGTGAAAGCCTCTTTCTTCTGAGGTTTGTTTGATCGCCAAGGAAAGAAATTTCATCACTGGAGATGGATTAGGTCCAGACTGAGTCCGTGATGATATTGTTGGCCAATGTTGGTCTTTTATAGACATAAAGATATCAGCATATATGTTCTGTAATACGCACCAATATTAAAACTGTTTTTTAATGCTGGAAAAAATGCTTGGACTAGTGATTTAAAGTAGTGTAATGACATCGTTTGTCCAGCAGAGGGTGGCTCAAAATTTAAGAAATAAAAGGTTTCATGTTTAGTGTTCAGTGCACTGATGTTTGGAATTAAGTTTGTGAAATGTAAAAAATGGGCCTCCATTACATATCCTTGTCACAAGTATTTGATAACCATATATGACATCTGCCAATGCTTTAGATTGTCATCAACATCGGCCCAAAATATCAGTCAGGCCCTTCGATTAAACTGACGTTTGGACTTGACTCAGAAAACCTCAGAAACAAACGACAACTTTGTTTTAAGCAAACAAAGAAGAAAGATTTAACAACTCTTATATTTGTATTTATTGATATTTGAACATACTGTAGCACCATCTATGTGATGCTGAAAATAAAAGGCAAATTGGGACATTGATGATAAATATTTACACTACCAATTTATATTTTCTTCCTATTAGCGAAATAAAATGATGAAAACATAAAAACAAAACATTATATTGTCACATGTAATTTTGTGTATCTTCACTCCATTAAATAAATCTCCACTTTTTAAACAAAAATATAACCAGTCAATGATCAGTCTGAGACGGCACATGGCACCTCAGTTTTGTCTCCTAAAGACAAAGATGATGGGATTAGTTGATGTTTTTTAATAACATGTCATTTAATTCAACCCTCAGTGATTTAAAATGGCCTTTTAAATATTGTTAAAGCTGGATAAACGTCTAACTGCAACTGTAATACGATTTTTGATATAATATGAAAGGAACTTTGTTACCTCAATATTGTGTGTTAGCAAGTATCTGTTTCAAGTATGATGTGGGTCAGGAAAGCCCTACAGCACCACAATGTTTGAATTTAAATGGTATTTTCGCACACACATTTCTCCTTGAACAAATATTGCACCTTATATTAAGATTCCAACTACATTTTGATTTATTGAGCGGCCCAATTGTGATGTAACAAGTTAAAAAGTATGTCTTACAACACCACTTCTTCTTTTAAAATGTAACATTTGATCATTTAGCTTTTAAAGGAATATTAAGATCAAAACACCATGAAGAGCAGAAAATCTATACAAAACTTGTCAGCCAGAGTTAATAGTGAATAGTTGGAAGCTTCCAAAATTTCAAAACCTGTCTTGTTTTTTTTTTTTGATCATCTGTCCAAATCCTCCAAACTGCCAATTTACTGTCACACAAGACAAAACAGTTGCTGATCACAACTGAAAAGTTTGAACCTTGTTATGTCTTTTGTCACCGTTCTCTGAGAGAAAGCCGACAGCGTCTGTCCCAAAATGTCAAAACCACTCCTTCAACCTTCATCTCTCAAACTCATCATCAGAGGCTCGTCAGCTGTGCGGATTCGTCCCTGTGAGTCTGAGCGTGTCGCTTCAGATCCTCTTTCCTCGAGAACGCTTTGCTGCACACGCTGCAGCCGTGTGTTCGCTCCCCTTCGTGGACGCCCATGTGTTTGGCCAGCGAGCCGCTCGCCGGGAAGCTTTTCCCGCACACGTTACACAGGTACGGTTTCTCTCCTGTGTGGGACCTCATGTGGATCTTGAGCGCTCCGCTCTTGTAGAACTTTTTGTCACATATGCCGCATCGGTGCTTGAACTCGCCTGTGTGGACCATCATGTGTGTCCTCAGGGTTC
Source organism: Naso thynnoides (assembly GCA_029783665.1). Lineage (NCBI taxonomy): Eukaryota > Metazoa > Chordata > Actinopteri > Acanthuriformes > Acanthuridae > Naso > Naso thynnoides. The sequence continues at coordinate 6,432,706 of JAQLOL010000014.1, forward strand.
CCCTCTGTCTGAATCCCTTCCCGCAGACGCTGCAGAGAAACGGCTTCTCGCCCGTGTGGATTCTCATGTGCGCCATCATGTATTCTTTAAAGCCGAAGCTCTGACCGCACACGCTGCAAGCGTACGGTCTCTCCCCCGTGTGAACCCTCATGTGCGACATCAGGTTTCCGTTCTGAGCGAAGGCTTTGCCGCAGACGCTGCAGATGAACGGCTTCTCTCCTGTGTGGGTTCTCATGTGCATCTCCAGCTGTTGGTGGCCGTCAAAGTGTTTGCCGCAAACTTCGCAGTCGTTGGTCCGGATGTACGTTTTCAAATGAAGCCTCAAGCTTTCCTTTGACCCAAAATGTTCCCCACACACACCACAGAGATCTGCATCCCCCTCGTCTTCTTGCACATGTCTCAGGAAAGAAGCTCTGTAGCAGAAAGGCTTGCTGCACGCTTTGCAGCAGTATTTCAGATCAGATGCATCCTTGTATTCCTTATTTTTAGTCCCCTTAGTTTTGTTTGATTTTTGCCTTTTTGTTTCTGACGGTTTTTGTGAACTCGATCGCTCTTTGGTCTCATCTTCATCACTGTCAGAATCAGATCCTTCGCTTTGCCTCCAGTCCTCATCGCTGTCACTGCCTTTACTCTCAGCGTCCGAGGACTCCGCCTCTGACTGCTTGTCACCGGTTGGATCCTTGCAGATGTTTTCTTCGCTGTGGGCTTGTAAATGCACCTTCAGACTCTGGTCAGAGTCCAGATGTTTTCCACAGGCTCCACACTGGCTGGAGTTGTGCTCGTGCGTAAGTACGTGTTTCAGAAAAGAGCGTTTGTACCTGAAAAACTTCCCACACACTCTGCAGCAGCTCTGTCCCACAGTTTGCATCTTGTTTGTTGAAGCAACTTTTCTCGTATTTCTTTTAGTTTTCTTTCCTTTAGGTAAAGATGTTCCAGATGTTTCGCAGCCATCGGCACCCTGACTTTGAGTGTGAAATGTTTTTCTTTTGTCTGACTTGAGAGATTTCTCAGTAAGCTCTTCATTGCTCCCATAATCTTCACTCCCAGCTTCTGAATCTCGTGAAGACAGAACACCCTGGTCACTGGATGACAGCACAGACTTCTCTCTTCCCGTCTCTGTGTCCGCCGTAGTTGAGGTGCTTTTTTCCGCTCGTTGTGTTTTGTGAACATGTGAGGCCTTATCGTGGATTAATACAGGCTCTGTCTCCGTAAAAACGTCTTTAATCTGCAGGAGTTTTGATGTTTTCTGGATGCGAGTGGGGCTTCTGCTGCTCTGATCACATTTCTGCTGCTCAGAGGAATCGTCCTCGGCGTCAAACCCCGAGAGCGGCTGTCTGTCTGAAGGGAAGACGCAAGAAAAAAAAAATTCAGCCTGGGAGAGCAACAAATACCAACACTTAACATTATCCTCTATACGCTGCGTGCATGAGCAACAAAAAAATCTCTACTCTACACTTACCTCAGTCAACAGAGCATTTGACACTCGAACCAGATTTTAAAATCACTTTCAAAATCACAAAATTCATAAATTACACTCGCGGCTGCGGAGCTGCACACGACTGTTTACAAGAAAATCTGGCCAAGGTTGATCTGCTGCTCCGCCTTTTTTAATTAATTATATGCTGACAAAGGGAAAAGCTGGTTTCACCAACAGGAAAACAAAATTTTGACTGAAAAATTCTTGCAATGTAAACTTCCATTGTACCTGTTCTGTACGAGTCAGGCTGCATTCTGTCCAACAGTCGGCGCTGTTGTTGCACATCGTCGTGGGAACTGGAGACCCGCGCCTCATAATCGCTCATCATTTCCTCTAACATCATAAAGATTTCCTCA
>JAQLOL010000014.1:6434682-6446707 GCA_029783665.1 Naso thynnoides
ACATACGCTTGTGCACAGCTGCTCTCTGCTGCTCAGCGGACATTCCTGCAGGAAAGAACGAACGAATTAGGTGCAAATACCGGTGGATTACGCGCGGGCGAACCGCAGATGTCGGTGACGGCACACTGACGTTGTTTACTATTTCTGTATTTTTTTTTTTTTTAAATCCTTTATAAAGTTAATGGAATGCACTTCTTCATTTGTTCTTTTGTAGCCAAAATATGGCTTTGATATCGCCCTTCACTCTTACAATGAATAAATCATCACCAGTTTGATTATTATTCCCTGGAATGAATTTAAAAAAAAAACAGAACATGACTTCGGAAAATGACTCAAATCGGAGATAATGATGATGATGGTGGTGATTATCATTATTATTAATTAATTTCTAACACACTTGGACAGTTTTGGAACTTTTTACATATTGATTGTCTTCTTAAAAGATAAACTACTTTGATTTAAAAAAAGAAGAAAGATGCCACAGTGCTGTCTTTGCTTTTTGCGAGCGGAGGATATTTAAGATTACATTAAAATAAGTATTGCACAACTTTTGGTTGCAGAGAGAAGTTACTTAGGTTCTATCAAGACATTAATTCGTTATATAAAACTGGGTGGCCTGCAGGATTGAGACCGACTGTAATAATTTCCTGATCCAAGCAGCTTTAACTGTGTTTACAAACCCGACGTGTGCAGCATCTTCTCTGTGATCAGCCGCTGCACAGCGCTGAAGATCTCCTCCGCTGCCGCCGCCAGTTTCTCGGCCACCAGCGCTCTCAACAGCTGCATGTCAGCCATGACGGAGCGAGGAGGTTTTTTTTTTATTTATTTAATCTGCGAACATGTCGAAGCTTCACTGGCAGCCGTGAAAACAGGCTGCCAAGCAAAAGAACACTGTCAGTTTGGGCGTAAGCATGGGTGTCAGCCACAGTGCTTCCGGGGTCGTTTTCTTCTGTTACGCTTTAACAAATCTACAGCTGACGGCTAAACACCGCCACCCCGTGTTCGTACATGGCATTACAACTACAAAAAGTAACGACGTCCCAGCAGTGGCAGGAGGTGAGTTCTGATTCTCCAATAAAAGTGCAAATATCCAAGTTTAAAAATACTTTATTACAAAGAAATGTGCTGCATTTACTTAGTAAAAATTACAGAAGTATAATCGGCCAAAGTGCATTTAAATAACATCATTAAAATTGATGCAATCATGTGTACACAGCATTTGACTTTTGTTGATAGTTGTGCTGGAGTTTAAGTCACTATTTACACTAAACTGTGGAGGGATGTAACTAAGTACATTTAGTTAAGTGTTGTGTTTAAGCACAAATTGTAATTATTTGTACTTTATTTTTCCATTTAACTCTTATCATTCTGCTGCACCACAGGGCAGAGACTGTATTTATTGCTCCACTAAATCTTTCTGATAACTGCAGTTACAAGTGGATTTTTTTGTTGTTGTTTGTTTTGTTTTTTGTTATTTTTGTTTTGTTTCCAGATTACAATTTTTCACACTCTTGCTGTGCAGTTTGATGCGTGTTTCTCTAAATCCAGAGTGCAGTGATTTCTTTATTTTCCTCACCACACGACTTTTCTCTTGCATACATTTTAAAGTTTATTATTTTCATTTCTGTGCTCAGATGCTCGCATCAGCAGATTTCGTGGTGACATCACCAGCGTGATATGATGATATAGTTTGCTTCTTTCATAAAGACAGCTATTGAAATCATGGATGGGTATCGATGCCAACGTGTGGTTGAACTCACATGTCTCAGTTTCAGCTCTGTGGGTGTGTGCTCTGCTCTGTGCACACAAACCAACTCTGCAGGATCAGCAGTTTAACTGAACTGTGAACAAGCGGGGTTTTCTCTTTGGCGGAAGTCCTGGAATTGATTGTTTTGCTCAAAAAATAATGATATTAAATATTACTTTCAAAGTTACCTAATTATTAAAAAAATAAAATCTTACATGCACCTTGTAAATCATCTCATCTCTGCAAACACACATGCAAAAACATGTATATTTTCTAAATACATGCATTTTTTTGTACATGCAGCTTTGCAGTTTGTCTTGAGTTGTTAAAGCATCAAAGCTTTTCCTTTGCAGAGCTGCCAATAAGTAACACACTTATGCAGAGAGCATGTCCGCATTAAAAGCCTGCAGCTTCACAGAAATTTCAATTCTTGTAGTCAGTTAGTTTAAAGTTAAATGAACTTATTTGGAAGTGCAGAGAATTGAGTCCTGACCCAGTTTTTGTGACACGGCGCCAAAAAGCACCCGAGTGACACACAGTCGTTTTTTCATATCAGCGTTCACTGGGGGTGTCATGTGTGTTCCGCAAAACACAAACAGACAAATATTTAATGTCCAGATGCAATGTTGGCCTTATGTGCACTGGCTGACACACAGACAGGCGTGTGACGTGGGGATCTATGTCATCACTGTGAGTCAGGCTAAAGGCCAGGGCTTTGTGTTGGGTTAATGATTCGCACCTCAGTCTGAATTTGGCAAAACCTCCTTATGTTTATCTTCTGAGGTTAGAAAACAGTGAAAAATAGGACATTGGGTATTTGGAAGGAAGGTCTTATGTGTATTCATCGTAAATATGAACTCAAGAATATAGGCTACGAACAGAAACTTTGACAGGAAAACACATTCTTGCAAATAATACAAAACATGAGCAATGATGCAAATAAATATTGAAACTTCATGAAAGACATCATCATAATTATCTCTTTAAAAAAAAATGATTTGTTTGAATTTCATAGCCTCATTCTAGATATTTCCATCTATTTTGAGTTCTGCCGAATTTATCAGTGAAATAATCAAAACTCAGTAAGCCAGGCCTGCATTTGCAATATCAGCCTTTTGGCTGTTGAACACCAATGCATCAAATGTTGACATGAAAAGAGTAGTGGGATGGGTGCACGTTGTTTTAATAGGCTTACCAATGAAAGGTTTCATATTATCCTTTTGTTTTGTTTTGTTTTTAGGCCAGTAGTACATTACAAAGATTCAATAGCTGTCAAATTTAAACAAAGACACGACAGATATAAGATGACAAGATGATATCATGTTGTTCTGATTTAACTGTTAATAAATCTGCCTAAGAATCAATAGAAACAAGACTTTGGCCCGAGAATTATTCTATTTTTATGTTTAATTCAGTATCAGCTGAATTCACTGACGGCTGTCTGTATGTTGCTGGATGGAATGGAATGTGGAGCTGCTGATAGTTGATTCGGGGTTGTTTTATTTGCTTTGTAGCCACAATGTAAATAAATATAGTTTAAAAACAGGGCAAATTGTAGTTTACTGCTATCCAACGCTAACTTAGCTGTCTCCATGGCAACGTTGTACTTCATGTTTACAAGGGCTGTAGCATCAAAACTAACATTGCGACGTTAAAATGGCTTATCTTTGTCATTTATTTTGGAGACGCGTAGTTTTACTTTCACCAGTGTCGCATTTTATCTGTGAATATATCTGCTTGAGTCAGTCAAATGGGTTTTAATGGGATATGGTGACTGTTTAACTCTGAAATAAACATGATCCAACCAGACGAGCTAGCTAAGCTAACTTTGTAAATACTAAGCTAACTTTGGTCTCTGTAAATAGCCTACACAGAGTCTGGTCTAGACCTGCTCTATTTGTAAAGCTTCATGAGATAACATGTGTTGTGATATGGCGCTATGTAAATAAAATTGACTTGACTTGACTTGACTTTACCTCTTTAGGCTAGGCTAATTGTTTTGCTTGAGCGACCTCTAGCGGACAAATAGACACACTGCGTTTAAATACATGGTGGAAGTGGCAGCGGTTGGAAAATACCAAATTTTTATTTTTAAGTCGGCTACTGGGACACTTGTTCTATGGTATTCGGTTGATTATACTTCTGTAATTTTACTTAAGTAAATGCAGTAATTTTATTTGTAATAAAGTAGGCCTATTTTTAAACTTTGATATTTTTACTTTGTGGGGGGGAATCAGAATTCGCCTTCCACCACTGCTGGGATCTCATTCTTTTTGTAGTTGTAATGCCATTTCAAATATTAAAAGTGAGGTGACTTGCCTTTTTTGTGTGTGGGGGTGTCTCATTTGAATTTTTGCAAGCAACAGACTATTTTTATACTGAGTTAGGCTACTTTTAATAAAGTAAAATATCCCAATAATTAGAGTACCACTGGGGGTGAAGACCATGCGTGATTGATGAGAAAAAGCTGACTAATGGCTGTGGCACAGTCTTGTGTGGTTGCATGGTGCAGGAAAATATGAAGGCATTTATTATGTTTTCAAGATTTTTATTATTAAAAATATCTAAAACACTTTCAAAAGCACACAAATAAAATACATTACCATTACAACTGACATAACATCATAGCTGTGAGCGACTGTCTTTGTCTTTTGAGCAACTGCAGGCAAATCTTCACCTGCTATCGAAGACATGTGTTTGTTATTTGTTTCTCTGTGGGACATTGAAAATATTGTAATTATCACATTTTTCTGAATTCATAACCGGTTGTTGTAAGTGCCCCTGGACATCCTGGATACGTCACACAGTGCTCACAGAGTTCAGTGTAAAAATGACAGCAGGCTTCTGATGAGGATCAGCATTGAGCACCAAAGCAAACTTTTGTTTCCGGAAGAGATTTTGCACTTCCGTTTCATGAGTCTGTACAATCTGAGTTCATCGCTCACACTCCTTTTTTGTTCTGCTTGCTCAGAGCTCCGTTCACGCAGTAGGGAATGATGCTGACGGTGACCAGAGGCACGGTGGCGCTCTTACAGAAGGACAGCAGGTAGAACAGGGCTGCGGTGTGTGTGGGAGGCTTGAAGGAGTCGAACAGGTGCAGCAGGACCAGAGAGCTGATGATGCACCCTGCTTTGACCAGCGTGCTGCTGCTCTTCTTGGTCTCGGTGTAGAGGGGCGAGTGCAGACCCAGGCCGAGGCCAAACAGGGTGCCCATGTTGCGCAGGAGGCTGGCGAAGGGCGTGGTGTCCAGATGGACCCACTCTGGCTTTATGCACCACGTCTGTGCTTTCTCCAGGGTCCACAGCATGTCCACACCCACAGCTTTGAGCAGGAGGTAGAAGCCAACAGCGAAGGAGGTCAAGAAGAGAGTCGTGTAGAAGTACTTCTTCATGCTGGCGCTGTAGATCCACTGAGTTCTGTTGAAAGCTTCAGCCACAATCATGCCTAGAAAGCATTGACACGTTCAGGTAAATATCACAGATTATATAGCAAACATAACAGCAGAGGCTTAACAGTTATTCTGTGTATTCCTAATGTGGTGCGCTCACCTGTGATAACACCAGCAACGACCTGGTGGGGGAAGTGAGCAGCAATGAAGACCCTGGAGAGACAGACACACACCTGAACTCCGCAAAACAGCGTCCACAAAACGGCCTTCAGATACCTGCGAAAACACAAGTTCAGAACAATTAACACAGTTACTTTTTGCTGCCTGGACGTCAAAACAACTTGTGCAATCTCCCCTTTCTGGCCAATAGTTCTGAGAAGTCAATGATCAACCACAGCACTGAGCAGATAATGTGTCCTCAGTGATAAGCGCTGGATGGAAAATGGTAAACAGAGAGCAGAAAAAAAAAAAAGAGCAAAGCTGCATGATGGATTCATTTCAGTAACTCACCAGTCCTTGTTGGAGGATTTCTTGCTTCCATATTTCTTCTTGCTGGTCATAACGGCAAGGAGGGAGGTCACCAGGGTGTAGTAGACTCCTGCAGCTCCCATAGCGTGACCGGAGGGGCTGCCTGGATAACACAAACACAGAGGGAGGATATCAGTGGCTGATTCACTCAAGATAGCATTTGTTTACTTGTGGCATTTTCACACAAGTGCTGCACTTAAGCATAATAATTCTTAATATACTTTTTTATGCTACTTTAAACTTGTAATTCACTACATTTTTGATGTGTTTACTCCACTACATTTATTCGACAGCTATAGTTCCTTGCTACTATTTCAATTAAGAGTTTACATAAAAAAAAAACAAACAAACATATTTTGTACTTGTAAAAAAACCAACACAAAAATCCTTATTAAAAACAGTGTTTATCTGCAGCCACATCCCATCGCAACTACCCAATTCTTCACAAAAAGCAAAGAAAGAGGAAAGACAGATTTATGCAGCATCAGTTTTTTCTTCCATCTTTTCCGGTATTTTTTACTTCTTATATCAGTTTCAGGGGCAAAACACTTTTGATAATTTGAGTAAATTCTGATTTAGTGCTCTGATTAAATACAGGACATCTTCCTGTAATGGGGTGTTTTTATGTTTTTGTATTGGTACCATTTTGGAAACAAATGTTTTGAGCGCACGTTCTACTTGTGATATAAGAGATAAAACCTGTGCATAGCAGCAAAGCTGGATTACAAACTCCAGGATGACTGTGTGTCATTTTGGTCTGCAGAAATTTAATTAAACATAATTTTAGGAACAACTGTCAGATTCACAGCCTTAGGCGGAGTCCTGCGTTAATACGTATTACCATCTTAGGGCATGTATCAGAACCAGCAGATGATATTGCCCCCTAATATGTTAGTTGATTTGTTTTTAATGACAAAAAGCAAACCTGAGGCTGTGCAATATCCTGTGAATAATTGTATGCAATGAACAGAGAGAGAGGGAGGAGTGGGAGGGTGACAGAGGGGGAGCAGCTCATGTTTTTCCCAGTGTCTCTCACCTGGGCCGGTCTCACAGGTCATGGGGTACTGCTCAATGTGAGGACGAACAGTGTCTGCATAATGAGCCGTCTCATGGACCCACCAGTAAGGCCTCTCGCCGAACAGAATCCTGAAGGACACAACAGAAACATGTACTTGGTTATTAGTCTTTACAATGTGTTACATGATTTTGCTCAAAAATCAGTCTGATTCAAAGACTTTCTTCGCTCACCATTTGAAAACCAAGTTGAGCCAGTCTCCAATCACGGCCACCCAGATGAGCTTGATGCCCACTGAGGCCCGCAGGTGAAACCACAGCGGGAAGAAGATGAAGAAGGTGTTCCTGAGGTCGGCCGCCCAGGAGACCCAGAGAAACAAACCCTGGGCGTCCTGATAGTTGGTCTGCAGGTAGTGGGTGGTGCTCACCCCAAAGCCCTGCATGGCGTCCATGATGGCAGTCATCATCTTGTCGTCGAGAGAGAGAGAGAAATCTCAGTCTGGTGATGTGTGAGTAAGTGAAAAAGCGACTGTCGCTATCAGTAAGACAGCTGGTGGTTTTATACCTGAGGGACCCACCACCCAAACGCATGCTCACGCTGATCTTTGGACCTTGCACATGTGTAATAAAACACTGGGTTTCAGGAGGGCTTGGGAAGTCTGTCACACAAACAAGTTGAAAAGATAGCGGGAAAACAAAACGTCAATCAGTAGCCTATCTCTCACTGAACCACTGCACCGAGAGGAAGTCATTGACCAATGGCTGATTTTCAAAAATGTGACCTAAATCATCTTAACTTGCAAAATATTTTCTATGTCCTCTCTAATTTCTCTGAAATAAACAACAGACTCCTCAGCAGTGTGATTATAGCAAACTAAAACTGAATCTAAAACCAAAATCAGCATTTAAAATTGTTATAAATGTAAGCTAAATGAAAATGAAACCCTTTAAGAAACACTAACCTAAGCTGAAACAGTTTTGCCCAAATAAAAATGAACATAAACTAATTTCAGTTTTGTTTTGTAGCAATTTTGTATCAAGTTCATTTATTTAAAGTTTATTCAAAAATTGCACCACTAAATGAAAGTTGTAGCTTCTTTAAGTAAAAACACATGATGAATGCAAATACTTTAACTAGAATTTGAATTAGTTGCTACCACGTTTTTAAAATGTTTTTTGGAGGCCTACATGTTGGGGCTGGGTGACTTATTGAGTTTTAAGTACATATCAGTATATTCTATTGTCAATGAGACAATATCGTATCTATGTTCTGTTTACATTTTCATTATTTGTACAGATATGTGTATTTTGTTAAACAGGAGAGGAAAATTTGGAATTTTATTTTTATTTTATCTAAGGGGCAAATTTATTTGATATATACTGATAATTTTTTTTTTAGTGTTATTCTTCATGTACATTATTATGTGCAGCTGTTAATTAATAAGTGTCTGGCATTTGGCACACGAGGCTTTGACTTGAAACTGACTTTCATTTTCTTATTTATCAAAAAATATTAGGATATATATTGTGTATCGGCATTCAGCTAAAAACATTGAGGTATGACTCGTGTATTGCTTTTTAGCTAAAAAATATTGAGATATGTGTCATGTATCACCATTAAGCTAAAACTATTGAGACATGGTCATTTGCTATTTAACATATCAAGATACATATTGTGTATCGCCTTTCAGCTTCAAGATATTAAAATATGATTTTTGCTCCATACCACCCAACACTAATACATGTAGCTAAAAATCCCAAACTAAACATTTTGAAAAACTAAAACTAAAAAACGAACTAGCAAACACATTCTGAAAAATAAAAATGAATTAAAATGACAAATACATAAAATATTTTTTAAAACCACTGCTTCACAGAGCTTTAGTTTAGGCTGATATATAGTTCTCATTCTTTCTCTCCCATTCATGAAGCCACTGAGTCATAACTTGTCAGTTATGTAATATTTTTTTATGATGATTTTGTGAAAACATCTCACTCGTGGAAGTCGTGCAGGTTACATAAGGCGATCAATCATTAAGTGATTAGGTTTGGACAGAGGAGAAGCTCAGGAGATGGTCAGTGATAACAGAGAAAGAGGTTGGCAGGTCTGGAGGTCGTGTTCGAGTTACTGCTCCCTACGCACGACAAACAGGTGTGGCGGCAAAGCACACGATGAGCTCATATTTCACCTTTTTTTAGGACACGTTTGTGATAAGGGTTTCATCATTTCTCACACTGAGTTCCCAAGCATGACACAAATGACTCACTCCACGCTCTTCATGCGACACAGGGGATCAGCTGGGAGCCAACTGGCACAAACTGACTTCATTTTCATTAATCATCAAAAAAGTTTTTCCTAGAAGCCCTGTGATTTGTCAGAGGGGCGGCAGCTCATTTCTGTAATGATGGATTTTAGCACATGGGACCTCGGGGGTGTAAAGGTTGAGCCTGACTGCGCACTCCCAAAGGCAAACAAAAGTCCTAGCCTTGAGTAAAGTCCAATGGGGATCTCACAGCTGCAGAACAGAGGGGACAAAAAAGGACTGAACACCCCAGATTCAGTGCACCCTCCTCAGGCTGAGGCCCTGCAGTCATGGATCTGCTCCACAGCTGGGGGGTCGAGCTGGCCGTGCATCTGCAGACCAAATACAGCAGCTATGAGGGCCTGTTCAACCTGGCGTCCACGGTGGCCGATCTGCACACAACCTTCTTCTGCTTCTTCCCGGTCTGGTTCCACCTGCGGAGGGACATGGCGGTCAGGCTCATGTGGGTGGCCGTCCTTGGAGACTGGCTCAACCTGGTCCTCAAATGGTAACCTGTTCGAGAGTAAGATGAACCCAAAAACACAGAGAAAGAGAGGGGTTGTGTTTGAGATTCTTGGTGTTTCCATGGCAGGGTTCTGTTTGGGGAGAGGCCGTACTGGTGGGTTCATGAGACGCGGTTTTATGGAGCAGGAGTGGCGCCCTCGCTGCAGCAGTTTCCCATCACATGTGAGACTGGACCAGGTACAGTTTATGATGGACCTGTGGCAGCTGACATGAGAAGTCTAACAGTGAACTATCAGCCTGGTTAAATGCTTTGCTGAAGAAAATATCTCAGCCACAGTGTTTGACAGCTTTACTTTGATTAATTAGAATCTCAATTGTAATAACCAGATTACAAACTCAGAACCTTTGGCCTTCTGTTGAGCTTTCAGTTTGGATTGCCCAACATTTTTTTTATTAATGACCAGTTTTCTTTCCTGTGAGTATGCGTGCAGTGATGCAGTGCAACCAAGGACGTTTAGTACTGAACTTAAATACAAATTTAAGGTTCTTTGTATTTTCTTTTCACATCGTTGTATACTTTTTCTCTACTTCATTTCATATATTAAAAAAAAAAACAACTTAAATATCTGACAGCTATATAAAAAAAAATTAGATACACATACAAAACATGCAAAGAAGTTATAAAATGATGCTTTGTTACAAATTCAAACATCTAACAGTTGATTCAGTTCACAGAGTTCATTAGTCGATTAATCAAATAATCACTTGACAGAAAATAATTGAGAAGCAGTTACTTTGTGTATAAAAACTGATGAACATTTGCAGCTTGTGTCTATAAGTTACTTAAACTACACTTAGTAGGGAAGTCAAGAAAAATATTCAGCATTTGATCCATGAATATTTTATAAATAATAATTAGTTTCATAATATAGGTCAAATTAGCTCCATTACCACGGCTGCAACTGTAAATACTAAAGTGAACGAGTGCTAGAAATCAAAAATGTATTGAGTATAACGGTCACAGAGTGCATTTTTCTGCACACACTTTTACTTATGTAACATTACCAATGCATGACTTTTATTTGCAACAGAGGATAGTTTCAATGTAGTATTACTTCTTTTATTTAGTGAAGGATCTTAGCATTTTATCCATATTATGTTTTTAAGTTTTGGATTTGCCTCCTTACAGAGGAAGACAATGCTTTGTGCAATGAGGTTGCCCAGAAACATCCTTTCGATCATTTTTGATCCTTATTGTAAAGTAATAACAAGTCGGTGTGTTTAACTTTGTAAATGTGATTTCAACATTTTATTTCGTTTGACAGCCTTGATTTCAAGATCACATAGCCACAATCAAACTGTCACATTATGGGATTTCTGTTGCTTTAATTGCATCTCAGAGGATGAAGCTGCGGTTCATAATGCCTGAGATTAAGCTTGACTCTGCTCCCTGCAGGCAGCCCTTCAGGTCATGCCATGGGTGCAGCTGCCGTCTGGTATGTGATGGTTACAGCGCTGCTCTCTGTTGCAACAGAGAAGCAATGCCCACCTTTATTATACAGGTGAGTCTTTGGTAGTGCAATCAATAATGTCCAAACTCTAAAGCCTGCAGCCCCGTGTGCTCATGTTCAGTTCACCTTCTGCAGATTCTTGCAGTTAGGTCTGTGGACGCTGATGGCCGTCGTGCAGCTGGTGGTCTGCATGTCCAGGGTTTACATGGCAGCTCACTTCCCACACCAGGTCATTGCTGGAGTCATTACAGGTGAGTCTGCCCGGTCCTGCTGAAAGTTTGGTTTTTGGGAAGATTTTTGGTACAGCTGGCAAACATTGAGTTTGCTTGCGGATGTGATCAGGGGAGATTTCAGTAAGTAATAAAAAAAACAACAACAACCTGTAGTTGTTCTTTTGGCCAACACAGCTTTGATGGACCCTCTTCTCTGTTTTGTTGTTGTTGTTGTCAGGTGTTCTCGTAGCTGAGGTTGTCTCAAAGATAAAATGGATCTACAGCGCCAGCATAAGAAAATATGTCTGCACAACTCTTTTCTTGACCTCCTTTGCTATTGGCCTCTACCTCCTGTTGAAAGCTCTGGGCGTGGACCTGCTGTGGACTCTGGAGAGAGCACAGAGGCGGTGTGTGAGGGCAGAGTGGGTCCACCTGGACACCACGCCTTTCGCCAGCCTCCTGCGTAACATGGGCGCTCTGTTTGGTCTGGGCCTGGGTCTGCACTCATCTCTTTACACAGAGACTAAGAGGAAAAAAACAAACACCAGTTTCAAGATGGGATGTATAGCTGTCTCCTTATTTCTGCTCCAGCTGCTGGATGGATGGACATTTTCGTCTGAAAATCCAATAACGTTCTACTTCCTGTCTTTTGGTAAAAGTGCAGCGGCACTTTTAATCCCAACCGCTCTTGTCCCCTTTGCCTTCTGCAGGATTTTCAAGGAAAACAGGGAGGACAAGAACTTTTAATTCACGTTTTCTACGTTTACTCACTTAGTTTGTCTTATCATTAACACAGAGAGACATTTAGACTTTTACAGCTGTGTCCCTGAAGTCATCATGCTGGCATACATATCAGT
>JAQLOL010000014.1:6448953-6469841 GCA_029783665.1 Naso thynnoides
TCAAAATGGGGCGCCCGGTGGCTCAGTCGGTAGAGCGAGCGCCCCATATTCAGAGGCTGTGTCCTCGCGCAGCGGACTCGGGTTCGATTCCACCCATGGTCCTTTGCTGCATGTCATTCCCCCTCTCTCTCTGCCCTGTTTCCTGTCCACTCTTCAGCTGTCCTGTATATGAAGCCACAAAAGCCCAAAAAATACCTTTAAAAAAAAAAAAAAAGGAAGTCATATTAATTGGGTCATATTAAAGCATTTTATTTTTATATTCCTAATTTTCCCTGACATAGTTGTTAATCAAACATGTTTTGGTCCAGGCAGCGTCTCCTCGGCCTGATGAGGTGCGGGCAGGCGCAGTGATGACACACTGCTACCTTAACATGGTAGAGAGCATCTGTGCCGCCAACACATCACTCACATAATAACATGCGCCTACAGTCAAACTCTGTTGAAATAGTTAACGAAGCTGCTTCTGGTTGTGTTAAATCGTGAACAGGCTATGTGTGCAGTAATGCCACAGTCATATCGTGGCACATTACGGCAGATAAACTGAATACTGAAAAGTTTTGAGCCTGACAGGAGAGAAGAACTCAGACAGCTCTGACGGAGCACCGGAGCGTTTCAGAATGAACGCTGGATCACTTCAAACGGTGTAACATTGCTGTATGAATCTGAACTGCGTGTGTGACTGTTTGGACACGACAGCCTTTATTCATTAACGTAAAAACCTTTATGACCTGTCGGAGTGTCGAGAGATTTAATGAAGTTAATTTGACTCTGTTTGTGCGTAATGTGCTCTGGCTCTCTCCAGGTGGGAAAGTTCTTGTTTCTGCTGCTGCAGGTGATGTTGTCAATATTTTTCTTATTAAAGATGTTAGTGTAGGCCTATTACATCCATCGCAATACGATGGGCCTGCCTACTACCAACAGTGTAGCTCTGAACTGAACTGCGTTTGCACAGTGAGGCTTTAATAAGCTGTTTGTTTGAACAGAGGCATTGTTTCTGTTAAAGGCTCCTGATTGTACCTTTGACAGTCTGAGGTCAGGCTAGGATCCAAAAGCAGACACCAAGACAAAGGGAATAGACAAAAGGAATTGATTGATTTGCTCAATGGGCAGCAGGAGATGGCGAGGCAGGCGGAGCTAAGAGGCTCATGACACGAGGCTGCTGTGAAGGAGGCTGGGCAGCGGCGAGGCTGTGATGCTCGAGCTCAACCTGGGAAAAAACACCACACAAAGCCCACGATCGTCACAGTACCAAGCACTTTTATCACTTAATAAGATAGGTACAACATATGTAATGATAAGTGATAGAAAGATAGAAGTTGTAAGAATGTTTTTAACAGTGACTCGAAGCCCTTTTTGATGGTGGAAATGAGCGTCACAGGGCGGGAGTCATTCAGGCCGAGGGTTTTGCTCTTGGCTGTCGACATCTGACTCTTCTTCTCCTCCCATCCAGGTGACTTTCTGACAGAGTTCTTTAAGCTCTGCTGTAGGAAGGAGTCCACAGAGGAGGTTCTGGGAAGAGGAATGGCTGAAGAAGACGGTAAAGGTCCAGTTACTGGCTGCTGTGTTCTAACACTGCGGTGGATATCATGTGTTTTCACCGTCATGTCAACAAGCTGACCATATTCTAAAGCACAACGTCTCTTTACCGCCTTGTACTTGTGTTTGTGAAATGTTTGGACTGAGCTTCAGATGACCATAAATATAAAAGCTGATGTTCGCTCACGGACACAATCAGGCTCTGAAATTTAAACATCGTCTGCGGGTGAATTGGTGGCAGCACTGCGTAGAATCATCAGGCCATCCTGCACTTTTGCAGACAAGTAAAAGAGAAAGGCGTGTTTTGTAAGTTTAACGTATGTTTGGAAGGGACTAGTATGGATATCGTTAAGATTCCTAATACCGCTCATCCATCCAGCACTTTAATGATACTCTTAACAATACTTTCAGAGAAAGAAAAATTTTTTGAACAAATGAAAACATAAATTGCTTAATTTTGTCATTATGCAGCAACATTGTGTTTTTTAACCAACACTGTACATCTTTCTGTCTGAATATGACGTACTTTTGCGAAGTGTTTAGTCAGGTGTTTACTGGTGCTGCCGTCCTTACACACAAAACATTTGTCACACTGGTGACAACAGGCTGCATCTGCATCAACTCTGTTATGTGTTTGATGGAGTTGGTGAGATAAAAAGGCAAGATAATGTTTATCTAATGGGAAAGAAGAAAAAAAAGACTGCTCCAGTGCCGATAGCAGAATCGTTAAGGTTGGAGCAGTCTTGAATAATCTAGCCCCACGTTCAGTACTGGGGCTCGGTGCTCATCCCTAGAAAGTTTGTAGATCTTCAGAAAACTGTGACTGACGCCTTCTGCCTTCCTTCTATTTTCTGCATTCTCTCAAAATGGTCTGTGTCAGTTCCTTCTCTCCCTTCCCTCATGCACGAGTCCACACTCGGCTGTACTAACAACCTCTTTACTGACACAAAATAAACACAGCTCGGACACTGATGAAATGTTACTGACAGCTTAGCAACAGTTTAGCCGTTATTCCAGCTCATGTGCTTGTTGAGGACGTAAATAAATCCACAAGAAACAGGAACACCATCAACCTCTGTCTGGTGCTCGCCTCTTTAGGAAAGTTTAACAAAGTTAACTGTCCTTCATTCATTCAAGAAAAAAAACCAAAACACTTTATTGGAGCCATCTGGAGCAAAGTGCTGACAGTAATCCTGGAAGCAGAGAGCAGAGCACAGTCTGAGCAGAGCGGGGGAGGGGGCCGGCACAGTGTTGTGTGCGTGAGCTGGTGTGATCATATAAGGAAGTCCAGCACACATTAACACTGTAAAAACACTGGGAGGGAAAAAAAAGAAAAAATTAACCTGTCAAACTCAGCGTGCAGAGGCGACTGAAACAGGCTGCAGGGCTCATAAAGTGACACTTTGGCATCCGACATTGTAACAACATTTATAGATCAGAAAAGATGGAAAAGCATAATAGCTCCCCGTTAGTGGATGTACAAGCCTAAATGCTTAAATGCAACTTGTACGTCCACAAAACATTTACTTTAAAACTCAATTTTATCTCAGTTTGAAGCTACACAGGCTTCCTCTGAGATGCAAGTATCTACATCAGAGCCGACTGGATTTTAAGAAATTATGATATAAAACAAAACATGAATCACATTCGGTGGGTTGCAGTTGCTGATGTGATCTGTTGCTTTTTTGAAGCAAACTTCATCTTTTCTGTTTGCCATCTGCTTGAAGGGAATCACGCTGCACTTTGCTCTCAGTCGTGCTGCACAGCACTGTGTGTTTGTTTTTGGAAACCATGAAACATAAAGGTTGTGCGCCACCGGATGAAATGACTTGTCTGCTCCGGGGCCAGTCCTCCTCCACGCTGCAAGAAAAGTCAGATTCCACCAGGGATCTTAAAACCATCTTTTCACAGCAGCAGGTGCAGTGAGTTTGGAGACAGATATTTTTTGCAGTGTGGGATGAGGCGAAGCAGAGTCAGCCCGGCGTGGTCGGTGTCGTCGTCCCCGCTCTATGATTAAACTGACAGCTGGGATGTCGCAGAGCACCAAAGCACTGCTATCGAAGCTGTGAACTGGCTGCAATAATTAACGGCTTTGGCTGCACGAGGAACAAAGTGCCAGGACAGCTGAGAGAATCAGACACGCAGTCGCAGCCTGACGTTTCTGAGAAATAAACTAGCTGGCTGTTGTTCTAACTTTGTTTATGCAGTGGAATAAAAAAGTTATTATGCATCTTCGCCAGGTTATGTTTCTTCAACATACCAGTCAGAAAAACACTGATCATATGTGTGAGATGTCCCTTATCAATGTTTAGTGACTGGAGTGTTAAAGAGCAGTGCAAGTTTTTGAAAATTCAGCGTGTTAGCATCAATCTGCTGTTGGAAAAAAGTAAAGGAACTTTGATTTCACCGTACAACAGCCTGAGACAACAAAGAGCTAATGTTGCTGTCCATGGTTCTGAAACAAGCCGAGCAGCTGTCCCATGAATCCAGCAAATGTGGTTGCTTTTTATTTTCCTTGACATAAATTAATCCTAACGAAGTGGCAAAAAAATATGGAGGGGCTCAGCTTCTGTTGTCCCCTCGTGGTGGTGGTGGTGGTGGCAAGAGGCAGGCTGGCACTGAAGATGCTGATGGCAGCTGAGCAGGTAAATCACATGGTAGATGGAGACAAACAATGGATCACATGGCTGACAAGGCACAGGAGAACACAAGCATGTAAGGGTGATGGCAAACACCAAAAACACACTGCATGAAAACAGGAAAAAGCACGGGAGACACCGGAGAACAACAACAAGAGAAAACATGTGAGAGCACTCTTTTCTGGCACAGGAATGGAGTCATGACCGAGTACACATGGAGAGGCTGAATGCTGGAGAATGAACCCAGGTGTGCCGAGTCATCCAGAGGCCGAGAGAGAGAGAGAGAGAGTCACGAGCCATGAATCCTGCTGTGCACACACACGCACACACACACACACACTGCAGGAGAAAGAACGCAGGGTAGAGAAAGACAGGAACGAAACAAAACCAAACTACAATACAATCATTACCATCCCAACATCACTCTCATTATGTTTAAGCAGCATCTGGGGGTGTAGTAATTGTAAATGTTTCAATTTATATTCCTGCGATCAAAATACATTCACAGGTAAACAGTAAGTCATCCTTGTACAGCGTTCAGTCCTCTCAGAAAAATGTTTTATGCTGCTGATTACTCGTTTGTTTATTCAAAAGTAATTTCACTAATTTTCTTATTACTCTTTACCAAAGTAAAATATTACTTTACTCTTTATGTTACTCTTCCATTATAACCCAAAGAGTTGGCAAATGTTTCATTTGTCCTCAAATTTCAGACATTGCATAATGTCTAATTGTAAATGTAAGTATAATCGCTGTTGACTGCTGCTTTAAAGCAGCTGTTGTTTTCACAGCCTTTAAATCAATATAAGTTACAGGCAGATGAACAGAACAACTGGCTTGTTGTAGCTGAAAAATACATTTTTTTGTTTTTTTGGCAGCGCAGGGATAAAGCCGTCATCTGTGGCCGCAGATGTCCGCAGATCACTCTCCACGAGCTTCACGGTGTCGTGCTGTCGCTGTAGGTACTTCAGGAAGTTTGAGGTTGTGTTTTTGGTGGCTGAAAGAGTCTTAGTACCTCCTGGACACAATTTACATCTGGCATTGACATCTTTATCGTCTTTGCTCTTGATGATCTCGAAATAGTGGTAATAATGAGCTGAGAAAACAGAGCCCTCTTCATTCATCTTAAATGAGGTTGTTTGGCTGCAGTGGTTCCAGCTGCCGCGGCTGCCCCCCAAAAAAGAAACTGGATGCGCGAAAAAGTTGAGACTGGCTCAGTTTTTGCCGGAACAATGTCACGTTCCACTATCCGACAAAAGGAGTGTCTGACAGCCACTGACCGGAAGCAACGCAGAGGAAACATAAAGGACTCGTTAACCATGGAGCAGCAGTTTTTAGCATTGGTGAGATGGATTAACGAGTCATCGCGGCAGTTTTGACCTTTCCTGAGCTGGACAATCCCTCCTGCAGGGATTACAAGAATACCAACAGACGTGGAGTCGCCTGCCGCTGTGTTGTCGTTCAAGACGGCATTGCAGGTTGGTAACATTAGCTGTTGTTGTTCAACTACCGTAGTGGCTAGTAGGTAAACAACGTGACATCACAGAATGGGGCCGTTTATCTTAATTATGTGACACTTCCACTGCCGGACAAACCCGCTGGACAGGCCTGCGGCATTTCGCCGGATCACCTGATCTGGTCTGAGTACAGCCTTAGTGCCTCATTTCGGCCACTGATATGCACACACACACACGCACACACACACACACACATACTCACTGTGCGTGGAGATGAGTTGTGGCTTGTTATGCAGCACACACTGAGTCTGTCCTCTGCTGAATACATCTACACACACCAAGGTCACACCTGTAAATATTGTCTCTGTTTGCAGCCATCTGTCACTCTGGGATGTTAATCACAGCCTCTATTTACAGCTAAACACAAAAACACAAACAGCAGGCAGAAAAAAACATACACATTATGCTCTCTTAAACCAAAGCTGTCCTCTGGTCAGTGTGATCCCTGCAGGTGTGCTGAGTGCCGATGCCTGGAGTCACCTCACAGGATTTCTGGGAAGTTAAATGGAGCAGCCGACTGTGTCCTAATGCAGCTTTAATCGTCAGTTTAATGAATGAAACTGTGATCAGTCTGGCTCACTGCTTCATCGCCTGCCTTCATTTCCTGTATGGAGAAAAACTGCCTTGTTAAATAGTGGCGGCGGTTGTTTGCTAAAAATAGCGACTCAGTCCTGAGAAAGTTAACATGCTGACGATGACGATGAGACATGCTGCAGTCACGTCCAACTCCTTCTGCTGACACAAGTGCTGAAAAAACAAATCGCTTTAAATGTCACAAATACATTTTAAACAACTGATTTTGTATGTGGGTCTGTCACTGTGAACTGTGAGTGCAGCAAAAGTGAGTTAACATTGTTGTACTTTTCAAAAGGATTTATCTGAATAAATTTTTGTTTAGATGCCTTTAAATAAAGTCTGCAGTTAACAGCTTAAGCTTTACATGAAAGCTGATGAAAGCTCTGGTATCTGCAGCATTGCCGAGTTCTACGATCTGTGGCAACATTCCCTCGCTGAATCAGAGGCAGTTAATGACGACTTTTCTTAGTTACGTCGGACTGGCAGGGGTACTTTTCACTTCCACTGGCGTGTCAACGTACAAAGAAAATACAGCAGCCAGGTGACAACAGTCCAAGCAAAAAAAAAAACAAACTGAATGTTCTGAAGAAGGAGACAGGTGATCTGCTGACATCATACGGTCGCCACTGTTTGGTCTCCACATGAACTCTGGGAGATGAGGTCCAAAAGCACACATGCGATAACTGCTTATCACCAAAGGTGCCGTCAGAAACAAACTTTACCACTTTAAATTGCCAAAAATAAACGAGTGAATCAGGCCTATATCTGGTTTTGATCCATCGATGTTAGGAAAAGATAGCGCTGTACTAGTTTGTCACAGAATATCTAAAATAAATAATTAATATTCAAAAAACTACATTTCATTATACTGTATTTTTTTCTCTAAACAAGTGAAGCGAAACGCTGCTGGATGGAAAAACTGTCAAAGCCGCTTGGATGCTCATGAGTTGGTTCACGTCTCTGATCAATCATTTTTTACCAAAAGTTCTTGGGACTTAAATTTAAAAAAATTTCTCCATTTTAGGACTTCAACTAAAAATCTGAATGAGCAGTACAGGTGATATTTTAGTTTAGTCAGGGAAGTTGGGTCACTCGACTGTCTAGACACTCGGCTCTGGTCCTGTGACAGAAATAGAAGGTGACCTGGAATATCTCAGTCCAGATAACACAGAGCACAGCATCAGGGATCTGGCTCACACTCGACTTATCCGACAGTCAGCAGTACGGCACATTGCATTTGTGCTAAGCACAATTTAATAGACGGACTCTTTCCTGAGTTTATGCTCCTGTACAAGCAATACCAACCCATTTCTGAGGGAAGCTCAAAACTCATTTATTGGATTGATGCATTAGCAGAACTGATCCTGTAATTCTGTTTCACACTCCAGTTACTTTTCAGGGCTTGAGTCCCCCTAACTCCACCACCAACCACCACCTACTTACCCAGAATAAACTGCTCATCCTCATCGTCGCCCTCCTCAGCAGCGTCATTATCATACCTGCGTGTGTGAGCATGTGTTTTTATGCAAGATCACAAACCTTTTCCTTAAACATCATGTAAACATTGTCCATCCTGAGCACGTCAGCACTAAAGTATGACAAGTACTTAACAAAACTTCCAGTTTGTTTTTAGGGCTGCGCTCTTCTGGACTGAGGCTTCAGATGTTGTTCCTGGGGTCTGTTGGAGCCACTCTCCCAGTTTGGGGGTCACTGCCCTGAGTGCTCCCACAACCACGGGGACCACGCAGGCCTTAACCTTCCACATCCATTCCAGCTGCTCTTTCAACCCTTGGTACTTCTCAACCTTTTGAGATGTTTGCATTAGCTGTTATCGCCACATCTATCACCACCACCCTCTTCTGCTATATTTATTTACACACATATATATATATATATATTATTACCAGGCAGACTCAGTATCCAGAGGCAGCACTGTCCATGTAATTGTATGATAAAAATACCCATGTCTACAGACAATTAAGAAACACTTCATACACTACGACAGACAGCGCAGAGAACAAGAGTCATGCTCCTAAATGAGCATTCAGGACTACTGGAAATACAGACAGATAATGAGCTGTGATGCGATTCGCTTCAGAGGAGACATAATCATTGCACTACAATCACTGAGACGGGAAGATTGCATTCATCAGAGTCACTTTGGGACTGAAAACTAAAGAAGAAAACTCTCTCTTTTGGTTAATGGTCCAAAGAAATAAGGGGGTTGGTGAGCAGCTGTGGAACTAGACAAAAAGCATAAATTAAAAAGCCACTGCAGAGAGGCAGACATGAAGGATTGGAGCAGATTTTTAGACTTGAAAGTGCGATATGGTAATTTGTAATAGTGAAGTATTAACTTTTGATTTAGCCAGTGTTGAAGCTGACTTCTACAGAGTCTAATAACTGAAACTGTGCAGCCATACTAGTGCCTCTATAAGGCTGTACGAGCTGGATGCTAACATGCTGATTTTTAGCATCAAGTATCATATTTAGCAATTTTGCCATCTTAGTTTTGCATGTTTGCCTGCTAACATTTGGTAATAAGCGCCAAACTAAACACAAAGTAGCCTGCAGTTAAGGTTAATGGGAGTTTTGCACGAATAAGAAGGAACATTGGGCAAAAGGTACTTTGACCTAAAGATGGTGCTGGAGGAGAAGTCACGGCACCTTAAATGTTGATCCATTCAATAACCGTGAGAGACATTAATTAAATCCAAAAATGTCAACCTGGTAGTAACACTACTGAAAAGGTCAGAGGATCAACAACATATTGAATTCATCCTCTGGGGACTTTAAATGTCTGTGAACTTTATTGGCAATCCATTTAACAGTTTTTGAGATGTTACAGTAAGTCCAAAGTGATAACTTAACTTAACATTTCATGCAGTCATTGCCTCAAAATCTCTCATTAGTGATAAGAGAAAAACACTTAGATGGTAGCGAAACCAAACTTGCATGAATTAAACCTCTGAATTACAGCTTAGCTCCTTTTGAGAATTTGTCTGAGGACAGATTTCAGCAAAACAATGATGGAACATACAGTAACCAAACCAATAAAATAGGCATACACGCTGAAAAAGAGCCTAAGAAGCTCCCTTCCTTTAATTGTACGGTACGTCAGTGAGGGAGCTGGACTCTTGAAAATGTTCAAAGAATAACTGATGATGGTACAAACTCCAGATGGGCAATTCCTCAAATCAGAAAATATCTTTTGAAAAGGAATGAGCAGCAAAAATCCAAGAGTAAGACAGAAAACTAAAAATCCAAACACACTACTGATGCGGACACAAAATCCTCGCCACATCAGGGAGACTGTGTGGCTTTGTTACTCAAGCAACACTAACCCACAAGTGGAAATACAGGAAACAACGGGTGCTAATTCCTGGTAAGTCAGACTTCTGAACTATTACTTTTAGAACAAGCACCATGGATGAAATGAAAAAACGGCTGTGTTCCAGTACTCATACTACCCTACCATTGAGTATGCCAGAAAACATATGTCCCAATATGTAGAGTTTGAAATGCAATATGGAAAAGGTACCAGGATGTCCTGCTACGTCTGGTCGGATTTCACAATAAGCCAGCACACTTTTCTGACTATTCTGACCCACAAACCTCTAAGCAGATGGAAATTTGTCACGGTGTGTGTGCAAATATAAACAAAGCAGAGAGAGCGCGTACATTTGGCAGCTGATTGACAGAAGAGTGGATAAATAAGTGCAAATGTTAACTTATATTTGAACAAACATTACCTTAGAATTAGGGCTGTGTATTGGCAAGAATCTGGGGATACAATACAGAGGTTACAATATATTACAATACACTGCAATGCTTTTAGTCAGGTGAAAACTGTCATTGTAAAAAATACGACAATATTCATAAAATCTGAGTTAGAAAGTAATTTTTGTGCATTCCAAATACCAGTAATAGGTTTTGTGCAGTGCTGTTGGGGGTTTAAAACACTTAAATGAACCACTGCCACGAATCTTTGCATGAAACTATTAATCAAAAAGTCCATACAGTGTTTTTTAGAATCGCTCCGATATTGCGAAACATAATGTTGGGATATCGACATGTATCAATATTTTCTTACACCAATAATTTGGATTGCATCCCTTTCCTTTGAACTCCGAAATGCGCGCTCATGCTGTAACAAATATACAGTAGGAGACTCAGAGTTGTTGTTCAAGGTGCACTATCATGACAGGGTACTATGTCCCAATTGTGTGCATACTGCATGCAGCAGTATGTACTTTTTGAGGGCAGCAGTAAACTATGTTGTTTGTCCATGCCCTCCAAAGCAGCACATAGAAGCCTTAGAAGCCCCTATCATGCCTGCTAGCACCCCTGATATTGTTGGGAGTCTCCCTATTTTTAACCCTTTCTGTGAGCTTACAGTAACTGGAAATCACCGGTCGTTGACCACAAAAATTCATTGAAGTCCGGCATATTCAAATCTCATTGGTCAAAATGTCACTGAAATCCTTTTTATAGGGTCTGAAATTAACGCTCGCCTTACGCCAAATGTGGGTAAATTTTGGGAGCGACTTGCAACATTGTCAGGTAACTCTTTTGCAGCAAAATATGACGATGTCTGATACCACTGAGGTGCCCAGCGACGAACGACCCTGCCTGACCTGCCCTGCCGTACCCTGCGTCACCTCTCACCATGTTTGCTCAAGCTCTCAGCTGAGGTGCACCAAATACAGGCAGTGGGCTCCGCTGAAAGTGAATGGAAAAGGCCCCAAGAAGAAATAAGCTTCCAAATTTCACTCCACTTGGTGCTGCTCTCCACATCAGCAAGCACCATGCGTTTTCCAAGCTAAGACTCTAGCAACTTAATTAGTGTTTAACATTTGACATTAGCCTCCTGCCTCACTCGCCTCCACTCTGCAGACTGCTGTCCTGCATCATTTTTATCCTTCCTGTTCTGCTTTTTGAAGGTCTTCCTGGCCGTAATGGCTCTTTAACACACTCAGTTGTCCTCTGACACTCTCACAGTGATGCACTGGATATTTTTACTTACTTAAATTTTAGTGCTCTTTTGAATAGGCATACACTTTTTTCTGTAGTGCAATTTGCCTGTTCATTTTATTATTTCTTTAACGTGGAGCTTTGACTTTAAGAGTAGTTGAAAGTCATTTACTTCACATCATTGTACTCTAATAATTTATGGTGTAGGATTATATTGGGTCAGGGACGTTGAGCGTAGGCTTTTTCAAACAATACACCAGAAAATCTCCCTCTTTTCCCCAATCCAATGTTGGCAGGGACAACTTTCAGGCAGGACGACATCCATTGTGTTTTCCCAAAGCCATTTCATATCACGGACAGATTAAATACACCCAGGAAGGTCACATTTGCATCCAACGCCACATGTGGGGAAAGGTTCCAGGTTACCAGCTTCTAGGTTAGATATAAAGCTTAGGTGAGTCTAGGTTAGCGTAGCAATATAACATCAGTTTTAACTCACCAAGAGTAGTTTTGCCATTTCCAACACATTTTTCTTTTCTTTCGGTTTGTTTTTAATATGTTTTATGTTTATTTTTTTCTGGCCATAAATGTAGAACTTCTAAAACTTCATGTGGAACCAGTAATGAATAAATAAATGTAATTAATGTCTTATCATTTGCAGGACAGATCCCTTGTACCCACCAGCTTCCGACAGCACAATACTCCACACTGAATTCTCAGCCTATATATAGCATCGTAGGAGGTATTCAAGATATTGTGTGTATTAAAATGCAGTAATTTGTACCAAAAGTCTAAAGAAAGCAGAAATAATTTGCTTTTGTCTTATGATTTGTTTTTTTCTTCCATTTTCTTCGAAGAAATAGTAACTACATATCTATGCCTGCCTCCTCCTCAGCATCATCTGTCTTTCCTCCTTCTGTTCTTCCTTCCGCTGGTGTCAGTACCGGCGGCGGTGTGGTGTGGGTTGTGTGTGACGCTCAAGCTGCCTGTCAAGGAGAGGAGCGCACGTGCTGGGGACTCACGTGCGGCTCAGTGGCAGACAGGCGCTCACGCTCCCGTTTGGAGAGTCATCGTGTGCTAAAAATAGCACACCGGCTGAGGAGGGAGAGGAGCAGGAGAAGACTACAGCGGAGAGAAATAGAAACTTTGGGGTTATTTTTACCCCATGCGTCAGTCTGCTGCATCCCAGGCGTGACTTCCTTCATACAAAAAACCTTTTCGGCTTTTTTATTTATTGCTCTATTTTTGTCTGAGTTTACCCTCCATGGTGTCTCTCTGTTTAGTTGAACTTGAAGTCTTTCCGTCACATATGCCATGACTCAGGATAAAAAAAGTAAACGTCTGGCGTGCACTCTCCGTCATTAATGCACCCACACGGCGTCACTTTGCGACTGATACTGTACAAGTTCAACTTTTTGGACAAATCACAGCATTTCAACTCCTGGCACGTGGAGCTGGTGGCTAAGACTGAATGTTTGCAAGCCAGGGAACAAAATCTGAAGCTAAAGTATCTAACTGCCCAGACACACAGCACTGTTACCATGGCAACCCCGACATATCCATTTGCATATTGCACGTGCACAGACTGGATCATCGATTCTTTTCTCCATTCATCAATTCATTCATTCATTCAGCAGTCACTCTCTGACTCATTCATTTTTTTTTTAATGTATTCTGTCTTTTTGTCCCCCACACATTGATGTTTCCTGAAGCTCTGTGAGGAAACTGCTTTGACATCTAGAAAGATAGAAACCATAGTTTGCTGTAACGAAATCCGGTGCCGCAGTATTATAATATACACCGCACCAGTATTGTGACTCACTGTCAAAGAGGTTTGATTCATATGTTGAAGTAGGTGGAATTTCTTTAATGTATTGAGAGTGCAGTAAACTTATGTCGAGATAACCCTGCTATGGTTCAAGTTCCCCTATTTCCCATTAAAAGCAGTACTATATAATAATTTATGGGTGTGTTTTTCTGCAGATGTAAGCAAATATAAGTGTTTATTAATGTTTATGTCATTATTTGAAACTTCACCTTTAGACACCAATGGGTGGAGGCCTGTGTTTGAAAAATTAATGAATGATATTAGAGTAAAATACAGTTACAGTAGTAAAGAAGGAGCGAAACGTTCATTAATAAACACTTTTAGCTTTAGAGAGCTCTGTTGTTTCATAGCTCATTTTATAAAGGACTGCTTACTGCTGATACATATTTATTTGTAAGTACAATATCAATCACAGTGACATTTGTATAACTTAAATAATTAATGTCCCTGCAGTGAATACAGTATAAACATAGCTGGGATGTAAACTGAAGCAACTGGAAAACAAAGCATAAACAAAGCAACATAGCTCCACATACAAATCAGTCTTTTCTCTTTTGATGGTCTGCCAGAGTGTCTTCACAGCAACAGTTTGCTGCAATCCTCACAGTATGGTTGAACAGCTTTACACACACACACACACACACACACACACACACAGGCAGGAAGCCATCGATCGGACATTGTTTTCTACAGAATAAAGTCAGAACTCCCTCTCACAGGTTTGATTACATTTCCTGCAGCAGTCCGTGTGATTTCAAAGCAGCAGAATGCATCTTTCCTTTGTGAAATCTCCGTCTCAGCAGTGCTTGGTGACAGAGAGCGAGATCGAGGAGATTTAACGCAGGCTACACAGTAGAATGAGAACAAAGAAAACAACATCATGGGAATAATTGCTGGGAGATTCTGTATGCGAACAAGCAGTAATCACTGCAATTATTATCAGAATCACTGCTTTCTGATTTCAGCCCCAGGCAGAATACTCAGCAGCACAGTCCCTGCTGTGTGTGTGTGTGTGTGTGTGTGTGTGTGTGTGTGTGATTGAGTGACGGAAGTATTCCTCTCTTCTTAGTCCTGTTAGACATTCAACCCTTAATCAGTCACAATGATGCCTTATGCCAAGGCCATTTACTCTCTCCAAGATAATGTATCTCTTTCTTTGCCTTCTCTGTATCTCTTATTTTATTAATTTTCCTTAATTCCCAATCTTACTTTTACTTTTCCATGCTGCTATTTAAGTCATCTTTTCTCTCTACTCTGACTTGTTTTCACTCCTCCGTGCATTCAGAGTTCGCCCGGTTTGTCTCTGTGTTGTATTCCCTTTCAGTCATTCTCTCCATCTCTTTCCTCCAAATCCTCTCATCTCTTCAGATCAGGTAGCTTAACTGTTCCCTGTCACTCACGTAGCAGCCCCAACCAGGGGGCACAATATTAATAAAATACTGAAACATCTATTCAGATTTTACCTAAAGGGGAAAAATAATAAGTTTTAACGTCAAACGAAATGAGCAGAGTGGCTGAATGAGACCCAGCAGACCTGCCAAACTGAAAGTTTGATGTTCAGTGCCACTGATTATTTCTACAGCAGCCAAAACAAACGGCAGCCACAGTGTGGTTAAAATCAAGAAACGCCGTCCTTTGATAAGGCACAGGAAACATTGTCGTCATCTTTTATTGCTTGTCTGAGACATGACACAAACTCATGCTCCTTTCATATCCACTTGTCTCTGTCTAATTGCTCTGCCTTTCAGTCATTAGTCTGACTTAGCTGATGTAGACTGTGGGTATAAGGCTGCCACTGCAAAGGGGCTGCAGATGGGAATTAGCAAACTGCTCTAGTCTAGTGCAAAGTATCTTTATTGTCTGAGATCATTTTGAACTTTGGCACATGGTCCCTGACAAATAAACCTGAAAAACTAAAGTAAACTGGGCAACTATTATAGTTAGCATTCTCCTCTCCTTCTGCTATCTGCATGTTACTATTTTGCAGTTGCACCGTTGCTTCATCCTTTAAACTAATAAGTATCATCCTGGGCTTGTTGCTGCCCAAGATGATACTGATTGGTTTAAAAAAAATACAGGTGTTCATGTCTCTCTACAGCAGAATGATAACAGGTACAAGACCTTCCTGTAGCACTGACACATTCTGTGAAACTAGGACTGACTATGCAATAATTTTCATTCATTTTTAGTTTAAAGTTAAGTTAGGCAACATCTGGGAATCAAGCTAGCTGTACCTTGAGACTCTTAAGGAAGCAACTCCGCTGCACCCACCCCTCCCTGTTTTTGCTTCGGCTTGTATTTTTTTTCGTCTGTTGTCGCTCTCTCCTTTAGGGCCAGTTTACGCCAAAGATTCTCAACAAGACAAAATGGTTGCAGGGAAAGTTGCAGCGGTGTAAACTGGTCCATCTCAGCTCAACTCAAGCCGGCTGAAACTCAACTTGTCAAGTTGAGGCCAGTTTTAGAACATAAGGCACGTCACTTTGTTTCAGCAGCCAATCAGCTTGTGGCAATGTCACTGTTGCTATGAAGCATAGTATAGAGCAGCCAATAGGAACACATGCTCTATGAAATGACTTGTTATTTGCTGAAAGGTCCAGTCATGGCCTGAATACAGAGCCAAGGGGAGGTGCAGAAGTCTTGTGTTCTTTCAGATAGTCTGAATTACAATATGCTGAAAAGTTATTATGGAGTTAAGTGCAGCAATACCAAAGATAAAACTGCCTACCCCAGCTTTAATTAATTAGTCAATCATTTGTCGCCTACAAATGTTTCGATAATTGATTAAGTTTGTTGGTAAACATATCGATTTAAACATCAGGATGGCTATAGCAATTAATTAATTGTATTAATATTAATACAATCTGCTGCAACTTTCCCTGCAGCTGCAACTCAAGTTGCCAGGGGCCAGTTTTAAACGTAAGGCTCATCACTTGTTTACAGCCAATCAGCTCATAGCGACATCACTTGTTGCTAAGCAGCCAACAGGAAAACGACGTTCTCTCTGAAGTGGCCCAAGATTTTTTTTTGTCATTCAATTTTTTTTTTTTTTGACTTACAAACATTTATATTTTACAACGTGTAACATTTAAAAATATATACAAAAAAGAAAAAAAGACAGCAGCCTCCTCATCCACCCACTTCCCACAGCACCACAATGCTCCTTCATTTAAAGACTGCATGACCCATGATTGACCAAAAAGTGCCCGTCAGGGTCTTCATTTTCTAAAGCCTGAATACAGAGCTTAGGAGAGGTGCAGAAGTCCAGTGTTCTTTCAGAGCACCTGAATTGCAGTTTGCTGAAAGGTTATTATGGGATTTTAGCGAGGTGACACTAAAAAGTTGCAGAAGGACTCCCGCACACTGTCTAACTTGCAATACAAAATTTATTTCCAACGTTTTGGTACTAGACCTTCATCAGGCAAAACCTGATTGCCTGATGAAGGTCTAGTACCGAAACGTTGGAAATAAATTTTGTATTGCAAGTTAGACAGTGTGCGGGAGTCCTGCAACTTTTTGGTCTTCTTTCTCCAACGCACCTGTCCCATTTCAATAGATGTGCGAAGTGATTTCCTTTGTTCTAAATCCCAGCACGTTGACACTAAAAACAAACTGCCTACCTCAGCTTTAAGTCCCTCCAAAATC
This sequence comes from Naso thynnoides, assembly GCA_029783665.1. Lineage (NCBI taxonomy): Eukaryota > Metazoa > Chordata > Actinopteri > Acanthuriformes > Acanthuridae > Naso > Naso thynnoides. Next base: position 6,465,666 of record JAQLOL010000014.1, read on the forward strand.
AAGAATTCTTTTAATGTCGTAATGCGAGCTCCATCTTTCTTACCAAATTTCTTTGTTGTTTGAACTTTCACTTGCAAATTCAAAAGTTGTCGTCTTCTAGTAGACCTGTCTTCTTCTTGCCACATAACCTGAAATAATAATGTGAACCAGATTTTAGATGGTACTGCACATGTAGCATTTCGTGAACCCTGTAGGCTTCAAGTCTTTTTACCCTTTGGGAAGAGGTTTTTATTGTCACTCCCTTCTTCCTGCTGCCAGAGTCTGCTGTTTCTTTGTGGGATGAAAGTTTGAAAGCCTGATCAACATCCTACATATTCTATATTCTTGTCATCCTCTTTATTCTCTGTCTTCTCCAGATCACAGTTAATTTTTCCATTTTTAGAGAAAATAATAGAAGATACAGAAATGATAAACTCCTTACTGTATGGTAGATAAAGAAATTTGTCCTGAGTGGAACTCCAAGAGATGCCCGGCTGATGTGACCACATGTTTCTTTTCTTCTGTAGTGCTGCCTGTTCCTGATATTGTCGAGGGATGACATAAGTTTGAGCTTTGGGACTTGCAGGCAGTTTGCTGCTCTGTGACTGTACTGGGTAAGTGATTGACGCAGCTGCTGCTTTGAATCTTCATTGCCTGGTTGGCATTTCCTTTTCCTCAAGAGAGACTTTTCTCTCCTTAGTGCTTCTGTCCACCACTCATCTTTGCTGACCAGCTGAATCGCCCTCATCCTCCCCATGGCGCAGTCATAATTGGATGAACAGCAGGACACATTATCCAGAGTGTGTGTGTGTGTGTGTGTGTGTGTGTGTGTGTGTGTGTGTGTGTGTGTGTGTGTGTGTGGCATGCATGTTACATATACTGGGCCAATTTCATGAAGGATGATTAAAAGATTACATGAGGACATCAGCGCAGCATTCTGTGAACCAGGTTTAACAGGCTTAGTGTGACATGTTTACATTAGATCTCCACCCAATTTCCACACAGATGGGTCACCGTCTCATCAGTCTTCCCTTTCTCACTTTTCAAACTGGTAGCCAAAACCCTTGTTATCTCTGGCATTTTTAGCTGACTTTTCCGTTTTAAGAAGTCCTGTCTTGGAGCTCAGGCCACGAGTGAAGTCTCCAGGAAATCACTGCGTCTGGCCAAAAAGTCCAGCACATAACACATAACATCCAGTAACAACACAACCAAATGCTTTCATACGTAGGTTTGTGTTTGGATTTGTGTTGGATTTTGTTGCCTTTGGACACAGATTTATGACCACGTTTCCAGTCTTTATGCTAAGATAGGCTAAGCTAAGAAAACCAGATGCTGCCTTTAACTTCATGTTTAGCATACATACATGCTAAATATATCATCCTGCTCATCCAGCTGTCTGATCCAAAATTTTTAACTACTCCTTTATCTTTAACATGCTTATCCACAAAGAAGAAACTATTCTGATAAACAGTTAATAGTCTGAGCAAGCACAAATGGCAAATTGTCCAGGAGGATTCACTGCTTTGATCAGTTTTTGTCATTAGATTAAATTAGTTTTTCCTTGTGCTTTGGGTGATTTGTCTTTAAAAAACTGTCTTATAATCGAAAGAGTTAATAAATTCATCAGGAAAATAATCAGTAGATTAATGTGTTACGAAAAAGTCAGGTCTAACATTAGTTTAGAGGTCTTATGTAAGGTGTGTTAAGAGTAAAAAGGGTATTTGTCAGGCCAAACTGTGCTTCTTCTGCACAGTATGAGCAGACAGCAAAATCTGAATTAGTTCAAATTGGGACCTGACTGATATGGATTTTTTAGAGCGAATGGCGACATCGTTATAGTAGTGTCTGAAGTAACACAGTCAGTTGGCTCAAGCTCGAGCTGAGACGTACCAGTTTACTCCGCTGCAGCTTTCCCTGCACCTGTTTGGTCTCGGTTCAAACTGGATTTAAGTGAGAGAGCGAAAAAAAACGAAATAAAACACAAACCAGAGCCAAATCGGGGAGGTAAGGCTGCAGTGGAGTTGCCTCCCAACGAGCCTCACACTACAGCTAACACTAGCTTGTTAACAAAAGTTACCATTTGGGGCATTAACTCAAAAATTAATAACTTAAATTAAAAAAAATCTGTTCTCAATGTACCTTAGAGGGATATTTTCTCAAGTTTTTAATACTCTTACCAACATGGGAGTCGTCCATGCATCTCTGTTGATTACTGTCCAGTGTGATCTGCTTTTGGTGAAGGAGAGGAGGGCTCTCTGTATCAGCAGTACGCTTGGCCAGCAAGTAGTATTTGAGACTTGACATATACTGTTGGTAACTCAATTTATTAACAGTAAATGCAAATAACTTTGGTCCTGTTGAGAGAAGCATCTGGCAGAGCTGCGATTCAAAAGATCCTCTTCTTTATCCATTTCTGCTCAAGAGGTTTGTTTCTGCTGTCACCCACAAGGTTATTGCTACATCACTTCCTGGTTTATCAAACTACAGGGTGGGCTGAGGGTCATGATCAGATACTTGTGACAAAGATACATAATGAAGGCAGGTTATCTTACATTTTAACAAACGTAATTCCAGATACCAGTGCACTGAGCAGTGAGCACTTCACTTATTAGTTATTAAATAATAGACAAACAATGTAATGTACACCATTTTAAATCACTAGTCCAAGCATTTTCTCTGGTCTTTTTAATATCAGTATATACCAGAGAACATATATGCCTTTTGTGTTAATATCTTCAGACTAATATATTGGCTGGGTGCTGGTCCTAATGTATATTCTTGTGTTTTGTTGTCAGATGATTCGGTGTTTGCATTATATTAACACCATTATGTGTCCTACCCATGATGCCATGAATGTCTTTTTTACACCCCAAATGCTTATTTCAGGTCAGTCAGGAGCAGAAAGGTTTATCTGGCAAAATCTTTGGAACTTTTGACATATTTTTATTTTTTCCTTCTATAGTCACTGAAATCATTTTTTTACTCTTCTGTTTTATTTTTATTCTGCATTTAAAATCTTCTCCTGCCTCCCACACGCTCTTCTTCTCTACCCTTTTCAAAACCTGATAATGATTATTTCTTCTCTCTGTCATTCAGTCTCTCTTCACTAATCTCTTTTTATACACACACACACACATGCACACAGAGAAAGGGTCCAACTTGCTGTTTGTCAGTTCTGACGTGCCCTCTGCCAGCTGTGTGAAATCACTTCCCCCGCTGTGCCACGTTAATCTGTTGTGTGCTATTTTAATCTAATCTGTTTGCCTTTTATGTGTGGAGTGCAAGGGGCAACCAGATGCTTTTTTGTGGTAAGTTCATCAAATGAAGACACATCAGTCGTCACGGCGTTATTAAGTGATGTCCTGTGTTTCATTCACTGCCGTCCTCTAAGTCAGTACCTTATACCATTTGTTTGTATGTGTAGAAAGACTTGGATCCTTTACACTGCGTGTTTAGAAAATTACTTGATAAGCAGATAAATTATACTGCAGTTTTCTTACAGTTTCATGCACACAGTAAACTCTTTATCCTACCAAACCTTCCATATCCTGTTTTATTGCAGATATTCTCTGCACACAATGTTATCAGGTTTTTCCCTGCATAGTTGTAGAGCTGGTTTGGTATTGTGACATTACACCATTTCCCTTGCATGTAAATTAATGTTCACCATGGTGCAAATCAATCATCCAGCAAAGTGTCAGATCTTATTTGGTTTGCAGCAATATTTTATTTGAAAATGTGCAGGCTCAGCTCTGACAGAAACAGAGCTGTTGTGTCTTCAATCACATTTGTAGAATTTCCTTAAGAATAATTGTTTCATTGCAAATTTGTGGTAAAACCAAGCACACATTTGACTTCTACAAACCTGGGAGCAACGGCTCGATCAATGTTAACCTCAGTTTGTTCTCTGAATTTTGCTAGATGTTGGGGCAAGTTATGTTTCATTTTTAAAACATCGTAGCAGAGTCCAGCCCAAGAGGCAGCTTTCATTTACTGGACTCGGCCCAAAATAATACAATTTGGATTCAGCGATTATGTTGTTGATGATAGAGATAAAGATAAAGATAATTTAACCAAAATTCAAACTTACCGGCATCCGCGTTGTTCATATCCGGGTAGTTGTCGCAAGATAATTGGCGTCGCGGAGGTGACTACCCGGATATGAACAACGCGGATGCCGGTGAGTTTGTATTTTGG
>JAQLOL010000014.1:6494621-6520680 GCA_029783665.1 Naso thynnoides
AACAGATAAACTGCAGGCCTGCCTCAGTGAGGGAATAAACGTATCCAACAGGGACTTCTAAAGCTTGGTAATTAACAGGCTGTATCCTATTGATTAAACAATAAAAATAACAATTTGTACTTTACAATGGGGTATATGTGTAACTGTTCCTGGGTCTGAGGAGTTCTGCGTATTATTGTCATGTAAAACTACCATTTGAGACATCTTTAGAGGTGCTGGTTGGTTGATTTTAACCTTAAAATTTGAAGCAGGCAGGCTGTTTTACTAGTATTTATACTAATGCAGCAATTATTTGCAATCTGTTTGCAAGGATGCAAATAAATGTATTTCCCAAATTATCCTTGAATTCCTTAGTGAGTGCAATCAACTTTACACTGATGAAAATTTCAGCCCAAACCACAAAAATAAGACCCTTGGTGCAATAGAGAAAATTATCCTGTGAAAGATCTTCTTAAACTGCTTCTCTCATGCCGAGCCATGGATCTCTGGGAATTTGCCTTGTTCAGACAGTCAATTATTCCGAACCCTGATGACCTGAAAAATGTCCCATATGGCTTGAACAATGTCTCCCTGATTTGCCGATGTTCATTAGAAAGAAATGTCAGAGTAAAAGCCAATCAGAGGCAGAGTTGGGCTGGACTTTGTCGAATTGGCTCTGGAGGGAAAAAATAACACAGGAAATCCGCGAATGGCCATCGGAACAAAGGCACAGCACCTTGATCCCAGGGGGTCAATCGTGTGATACAGTCCCACTCCATGTAGGGCACCGTGGGAGAGCATTTAATCAATCCAGCCAATCAATGCCTTTGATCAGTTGTGACTGTTTCTTGGTTAAGTGGATGAGAATTGTATTGATCCATATCACAGCCACAGTTCATAAGATGTCATTCTCACCTATTATCTCCTCCTCTGTTTCCCTGTCGGACGCGCATTCAGTCACCTACTCACAGCAGGCATGTCGAGAAATAGTGACGACAGCTGAACACCTTTGTGTCTTCCTCTCTCTGCCTACACAGCTGGAGAACACGATGGAGGAGTCGGGGCCAAGGACTGCGTGCAAGACGTCATCTGTCATTGTCACCTCTATATCCAGCCCGTCTATATTGCATAGTCCCCCAGGTTTCCATGGCAACCTCAAACTGACCAAAACTTACAGCCCCGTTGCTAAGGAGCCCCTCGATATTGCCAGGCTGGAGACTTCAGCGTTGCCATGAACAGCTGGACGACACGTGCAACACCTTCTCTGTACCAGCATGCTGTTTGCTAGTGATGGTAACTCAAAACCAGAGCATGTTCATGGTTTTTTTTGTTTTTTTTTTTACAGCAGAGTGTGAGTCTGTGAGCATAAATGCTCAGTAAATGTGTTTCACTCGGTCTGACATATCATGCTGGTTGGAGGTCATTTACCTCGGAGCCGGAGGCGACAATAAGCCTTAAAAACACAACATGAAAAGTTCTCTTTCTCCAGGGTTCAGAAGGCTGCCGATTAGATTTTTATTTATAAGATTCTTGTCATAATGTTTTAAATAGGTGAGTCATTAATAGCAATGCATTCTCTTATTCTTTCTGGTTTCATTGTAAAATAGAAGTCTTCTTTATCTTGCCATACAGCAGTTGAATGTTGTTTAAAATATGAGTTCTGGGTGCGGTACAATAAGTTGATTCTATAACACACTATGACTGTGACTGACCGGTGACATAAAAAAATATTTGCACTGTGTATGAGCCATAATTTAAACTCAAAATGCGTCAATGCATGTTCCAAACGAGCCAGACGGAAGAGCGCAGTAGATCCAAACTTTATATTTTCTTTCTTTTCATACGAAATTTTCAAATCAGAAATGATTGTGATTCATGCATCCACTCATGGACGAGAGGCTCTTGCACGTGACAGCAAGAGATGTAGATGATGGTGGCGTCCTCCTCAGCTCGGGAGTAACGTTAGCTAGCACAGTGTTAAAGTTAAAGTTTGATAGAAAGAAGAATTTCCACATAAAACTGCTCCTAACAACCTAACAAGGTCTGTGGATTAATTTGAATAACCAGGTCATGATTTCTGGAAAAAGAAACATGTTGTTGAGTTTTTCAGTTGTATTTTTGAGGGTTTAAGCACTGCAAGCTGAGTGCCATTATATTCAAGAGAAGGCAGACAAGTCAAGGTAACCAAGTCACACATTCTGCAAACTTTAACAGAAAAAAAAAACCTCAAAAAAAGCTGTTGGATGAAGCCATCTTAAAATAACCACATTTATATGAAAAAATTTAAAAATTAAGATGTAAAAATTAAACTTATTTAATATTGGCTATGAGAACTTTGTTGGGAAGTTCATACAGATGTTGAACTTAGCAGTTTTTTAACACCTGAGATCAAAAATACCAAATGTATTCAAGCTGCCCACACATAGATTTGTATCACCTAAGAATTTGCTTCTTTTTTTTTTGTATTTTTGTATTTATTATACAAAAAATAGTCTGTGTGGAAATCTGCTGTGAGTTCAGAATGAGTAAAATGTCATATGGGGTTGTGCATTTATTTAAAAATGCAAAAACTTTAAATGACCTAAAATAGAGTGATAAAGGGATGATGACTTTTTGTAGACACAGAAGTTAGCATCGCATTAGTTCCCTCATCAAAAAGCTTTTGGGATTTTTTTAATGGGATTTGGGTATATCTCCGAAAATTAAGCTCTGTGATGAACATTTTGTTCAGCATGATAATCTTCACACACCACTTTTTTTTTTGTTTGAAGCATGTTAGGCTATAAATAAACAATATTGTGGTTACATGGCATCACCACCCCGAAGTGTTCAACTTCTGATTTGATTTAGCACGCTTCCTTTTCTACAGAACTCTCTCCTCTTAGCGTGACCTGATCTAGCGAGTGATCCTGTCTACGGTGATTTCTACTCTCACATCCTTTTTTAGAGATATTAAGTATTTTATTCCTTTTTCACGTGATGACATCTTACGTCCCTGGTAAACACTGTAGTCTTATTTAGCCACCTGTTAGCAACCGCATGTTGATACGTAGAACCTTAAAGTGTAACTAAACGCCCAGAGTTCTGGCTGAGGTGCCTCATTCCTGAAATTTAAAAAAAAATGCATCTTGAATCCTTTTGTGTCCTGGCACTGGTGACAACACGTTTCACCTTATCAACCAATTAAAATGCCTCAAAAAACTGGCTTGCAATAGCGGTGTTTCAACCAGTAGATGGCAGTAACTACAAACATTTTTAACGGAATATGGAAAGTCAGTCAATTTGCACTAAAATGTCAAGATTAAGACCTGAATCAATTGAAAACACTACTAAATACTTCTTAGCCTCAATTTTCAGCTGAAAAAAAATGGTTTGGGGTTAAGTTACTCTTTAAAAGTTCAAAAATTGAGTTTACAGTATACTGGCATATTTTATGATACAGAACTAAATGTATAAATATCTTTAGCCTGAGTTAACCATTGACATTGTTTCAGGCATTTAAGTGAAAACCCATTCAAAAAACACCAACTTTGAGATGATGGAGCCAAAAATGCAAAGAACGATTTCTGTGTTGTGGGAGTCATTACTTCACCACTCTATTCAAGACTACTGCTTACAAAAACCACCGTTAATTATTAGTATCTTTAAATCAAGCTGTGGGTAGCACTGCAAATACTGTAAGCTAGCCAGGACTAACTGACTGTTCATTTTAACCTTTTGCCCCCTAGAGGTCAAAAACTTGCTAATGCAGCTTTAATGTGAGATCATTTATTTCTAATCAGACACATGTGAACTCATGCAAGTGGACAGAAGAGAACACAGTCGGTGTTTGTCCCCCCTCTGGCTTTTTGTCATTGACTTTTCCAGTCCTAATGTCATGAAGTACCACAGATCAGACAAATCAGGTCACACATGTGCCCCAGCGACACAGTACATCAGCCTGAGAGTGAGCATGAGTGTGTGTGTCCCAACTGAAGAACTGGGCGCAGTACTGTTCTTTGCATTCACTTGACGCCACACTTTGCTGTCATATTCACCCTGAGCTTCGCTGGTGACGGTTTGTTAATTTACTAAATTTTTTTACAAATTTGGTTTCAGGATTGTTTTTGTTGACCTGTCATGGGCAAACACAGAACAACTTCATGTTTTAACATCTTTATCACAGAGCGTTGTATTTCCAAAGCTTTTTTTCCCCCCCGCTTCTGTGCAGTTCCCTTTGAGAGTCCTGCGATTGCTGCATCATTGACTGTGATTGTAATAATTATTCTGTTCACATGTCAAATTTAAACTGACACAAGAGTAATTTTTATGTTTGTTATTGAAAAACAGCTTCAATTCTTAGTTAATGAGGCAACAAATGGTGGCGCTCATTCCTCCTGCAGTACCCATCAATGAATGTACAAAATGACACACGGCTAAAATTATGGCATTATGACAAAACAATTATATAAAGTATGTATATGGAATTTAAATTTTGCTTTAAGTAAGTGATGTTTTATGAGTGATGGTTTCATGTTGATTTTTCTTTCTTTGTACAAAATGTTTTGTGTCATTATTTATTTTTTTAAATAAAAATTGTTTAAAAAAATGTCAAATTTTGCAGGACTGTCAGACATGTCTCCTCCTTTTACCTTTGGGATGCTTAAGAAGCTTTGCAGAGCAACACATATTTACTTTTTAATTCTGATTATTTCTCCAGCTAATCAGTTAGGTAATTAATTTATTCTCTTAAGAAACAGCTGTGAAATTATTCATTTTCAGCAAAAGTCTCAACTCTATACATGTAATTTGCACAAAGCAGCATCATAATGATTTTATCTGCTGCAGCTCCTCATGCATCAGCTGTCCATCAGCGTTGACTGACCGATATTTTCATAGATCATTAGGTCGGTTTCCTGAATGGAAGCGATCCGTCCAGCGCAGCAGATGGAACATCCTGCTACCAGATAACAGAGTGGCATTAGTGTAGGTCATATCTGTTCAGCATGCCAGAGAGCAGATATCATGGACATTTATCCTGCACGCCATCTGACCTGGATAAGCCTCCCTGCAGAACTGTAGCGCCCTGCAGAGGTGAGAATTGGTACTTGATTTGCATGAATGAAGGGTGGAGGTGTGTGGGGGAGAGGTCAGTAGAGATTACTCAGTCATTTCCCATCATTAATCTTTCATCTCTCTCCCAAGTCAAGAAGGATATTGAAATTTAGAAATATCCTTTAGTTACAAATTGAAGTTCCATTTAGTAATTAGTTAAATTCACCTTTCGTTTCTAAAATTAAAGCACCCAGTCTACAGAAAATGACTCCTTAAATGAATGTCCTGTTGTTATTTGCATTATTATTATAATTAATAAATTGTAGTTGGTCACAGTGAAGCTAATTTCAAGAGGGATTATTTATATGTTGTTGATAGTCTAAGCAATATCAGTGCATCCTATTTTATGAACTTTCTCGGACACATCTACATGGTAAATATGATTAAATTAAATATAAATAGGATACACCTGTTTTTAGCTGAAAAACGCTGAAAACAATATTATGAAGAATGGCTGTAAGTTGCTAAGGAAGGGTTCGACTAATTATTTAGAAACCTAAAACATCTGAGTAATCCTAGGGTTCACTTTAATTTTTGTTGATGTTTTGCAAAGATTCACTCAATTTAAGACAATGCAGATGTAAAATTGGGACTTTAGATGAATTGGACTGAAACTCTATTCACACCCCTGTGACCGCCCAATTTTTAAAAATATGATTTTATTTTATTAATGACTGGATTTGTAAAATTCTTTTACTTCAGAGAAGAGCTCGATGTTTCCCTCTGCTTTCATCATTTTGTGCTCAGGTTAAGCTAAACTAATGCTAGCAAAGAAAAAAAATCCTCGTTTAAAATTGCTAACTTTTACATTTTAACAAAAATAAAACATTTTTTAGATCCATTGACTAACTTTGGACTGAAGGCACTCAGCATCAACGCAGACTGACTGAGTGTGTCATCAATACTGACCTCTCGTCATAGGCCTATTGATTAGTGCTGTATTGTATTATGATGGATTGGCTGATGTTCACACATCCCTTAGGGTCCAACTCATTTAAAATCAGGTGTTTAGTGTCACATCACGTCACGTCATTAAACATAGATCTCAGTCTGATAGTGTGACTAAATAGCAAAGTCTGTCACTGCCTGTGAAACAGTCACAACCTGCTGTTTATGTTAATTTAACCATAACAGCTGTGGTTGGCTGCTAATTTAATTGCTCCCAATCACATACACACGAACGCAGGCCCGGCGGCTTAGCCGTGGGGGTGTTTCTGGGTAATTTGTTGTTTCCTTTCTCGAGCAGAACAAGAGGGTGCGAGACTGAAAAGACTGACATCAGTACGCGGAGATTATGGATAATAAGGTGCTAGCAGCATGAACTGATAGCACGGAGAGAGGGAGGCAGAGAGAGGGAGAATGTGTTGCAGTAAGAGGGGTCTATATTGGCGATGTGAATCGGCAGTGAAGCATTCTGGGGCTTCATGTTACAGGCCTTATAAGGGCCAGGGCCCCTGTGTCTCTGCTCACCTCGGCTATTCTTAGGCTGTCTGTCCCTCACCCTCAGCAACTCTACAGGCAAGAACCTCTTCTTTATCTTTACATTAACTTTAAAGCTGACTGTTGAGTTTTTGACCTCCAGGTAGGTTTTTTGTGGCTCAGGCAGGAGAGACTGTTAAATTTTTGATGCAGAGAATCTACACTGTCTTTCTGTGCATCCGTCTGTGTGTAATTGTGTGTGCCTGTGTGTATGTCTTTCAATTTGTGTGTGTGTGTGTGTGTGTGTGCGTGTGTCACAGGGGCTCCACAGCACCTGACCCACCCACCCACCAGCACCACCAGCACCACCCCAGGGTGTTTGTCCTGAGAGCTGGGAACAGACGGGGGAGAGACGGTTGTGAAAGCCAGGGCTGACGGAGGAGAACCCATCACCGAGGTGCCTGCAGGGACGAAAGGATAACAGGAGAGGACAAAGAGCAAGGGCACGCCGAGCAGGAGGAGAAACCACACAGCCAGCAGGAACTATTTGCAGGAAGAGTGTTGACGTTTGAACCGAAGATGAGTTCCTACACGGTGTCTCTGAACGGCCCCGCTCCGTGGGGCTTCAGACTACAGGGAGGAAAGGACTTCAATATGCCACTCACCATCTCCAGGGTAAGAGCAGAGTCCCCCTGACAGGCTGACAGTGGTTGTGTCAAAGCCACTTACATTTAAAGATTAAAGTAACAAGCAACGTGACACTGAAGAGGTGGCACACAAACAAAAGCAAAGTGATAACCAAATGCACTGCTTTACAAATGATTTTTAACATAACATTGTCAGTTATCTGATTGACTCAAAAATAATAACAAAAATAATAACAAAAATAGTAACAAAAATAGTAACAATAATTTAAAAAACACATACATGGTCCATAAAAATGCAAACACAGGCTTTTAAAAGCTTCACTTCTGTCACATTCATACTTTAAAATAGAAGTAAGCAGTGCTTTGTTGATTTGCAAATGAAAATATGCGAGTAAAAGCCAAGTTTGGTTGAAAAGTGAGGAGACTTTAAGATGTGTAGGTTACATTTAATGTCTGTTTCAACATTAGAACGAGTGTAAGAGGCGCATGTTTATCACAGGACCTCCCACACTGTAAAATACAGCCCATCAGACAGTTGAAATACACCTGAAAGTTTCATTTTTCAAACCTTTTCAACAACAAAAAAAAACATTTCACATGATTTGACGATAACGTTTTGCATGTTTAACCCTCATTAAGCTTGTTTCCATGCATGTGCATACTTTATATTCGTGTGATGTGTGTGTGTGTATGTGTGTGTGTGTGAGAGAGAGAGCAGCAGTTATGTAATGCTTCTGTAGGTGATGATGACAGGGAGGCTCAGATGTAATCTCCTGAGAGGTTTCTAGAATAGAGCTGCGGGGAAAGATGGGAAGTTGCTGCCGCATCGGTCGACTTTAACCACTGTTGGTTTTCTTGAACTTCGATGGCAAATGAAAGCTCAGATGTCACCATGAAACTTGAGCTGCTCATGAAACCTGCTTGATTATTAAAGATGACAAAAGTCTTCAGGATATTCAAGATAACATGATTATATTCTGATTTATCTCTTAAAAAATGCAACAGATAAAAAAATAAAAGACTTATTTCTAATGTAACAAATGACAGCAGACACACAAAATGATCTAATAATAAAGTTTGAAGAACAAATACTTTAAGCACTCTTGACCATCAGAATAGAGTCAGATTATCTTCTTAATATTGGTATAATTTAAGGAAAAGTGTCACTTTATAAACAGCAAGTTAATGTAACTTCTGCAGCAGAGCGACTGGGTGTCTCTCTCTCTCTTTCTCTCCTTTAAATAGCTTTGGAGGAGAGGTGGATGGACAGAGAGAGACGGGTGGGAATGGGACAGCAGGGAAGCGAGGAAGCTAACGGGCAGCTTGTGTTACCTGTAGTAAGCTTTATTCCTCACTGTCAGTTTGAGTTTCACCGTCTGGAGCTGCTCCTGAGGGGAGTGTCAGAGTGTGAGTGATGGATGGATGGATGGATGGATGGATGGATGGATGAATGGAGTGGATGATAGATTCTGGAGAGAGACAGGAAGGAAGGAAACAGAGGAGATGAAGCTTAACTAAGCAGCTCCTCATTCTACAGTCCTGATTGATGCTCAGCTGGTGAAATCAGCCTGCAAACATAGTTCACAGTTGCACACATCTGCTCGTATATTGTCCTCTGATCCCAGTCTTAGGCAACCAGGGGGAGCTTTGATCTGCTGCCAGTGTGACATTGTATCATCGGATTTGTGTTCATCCATTGGGCTCTGACAGGTTAAGATAAAACGCTGCAGCTTGACGTGAAAACCCGGGATGCATTAAAGTTTGACGTAACGTCGCCTGGGTGTGGATTTCCGCCTCTTCTTGCTAAGTAAACAAAGAGGGATGCAGACAGAGGACTCATTACATCTTGTTAGCTATCAAACATGTGATACAACACACTTTTTTACTGCTTTCCTGTGATTTTTATATGACAATTAGTAGGGCAGTTATAGTTAAAACCTTGAAAAAAGGTTAAAATCGTTGCCCTAATATATATTTCATTCATGAAATTTTAATCTGTTCACATGCTGGCTTGAGGGTAAATGACTAAAAACAGCTCAACTGTATAAATTTGATTGAATGAATGAAGTATTTAACACATTTTGAGAAATAAAAATTAAAATACATGTTAAAAAATCTAAAACTCAGATTAATTATTAATTTTGAAGGACTCAAGTGTTCATATTTATTTACTGTTTCTTATCTGTTTGTGCGACAAACAGCGTGCCTACACAAGTGTTGATGATAATCGCCGTGCAGAAATAATCTTTCTTAAACTGGTATCATCTCACTTTCTGCCTCCTGCAACCAATTTAAGAGAAAAATTACTGTATTTCTAAACCTGAGCCTTACTTTTACATTTATTGGTGTGCATGGGCTTAACTGAAAGTTTTGAATTGTTTCAGTGCATCACCTCACAAACAACTGAACAACTGCAGCCCGTGAAAGGAAAAACCGTCGTTTTAGTGGCCGAAGTAAAATTGGTCGTAGTTGGTCCAAAGGATTACGCTGTAGCCATGTCATAGCTCCCCCCAGAGGCGATCTGCTGTAACAATTATAAAACAATTGATAACATCTCTCTTTCTCTCTGTATCTCTCTCACACACACACATATTTCTACGCATAAGTGCGTGCAAAATGTAATCCAGGGAAGAAGATAACAACAAAAAGGTGAAAAGTTATCAGGAAGAACAAAGTCGTGCAGCAGAGCAGAGAAAATAATTACCTTAGTTGAAATTGTGATATACTGTAGGTAAAATGTTTATTGTGGAGAAGAGAGCTACAGTTAATGTAAATAGAAAAAAATAGACTCAAGGAAGTCTTGTATGAATGTCAGTAGCAGGTGCGTGGGAGGTGTATGTGTGTGTTTTGGGGGGATGGAGGGGGCTCCGCGGGGTCAATCACAGTGAAGGCAGGCAGGCATCACCAGTGTTGCTTATTTTTAACTCTTTAACGAGTTGACTGTAAGCTTAGACCCAATACTGTACAGCCCTGGCCCCTCTGCCCACTTACACTTGTTTCTCTGTGTGTAGCTTAAGTTTTGAAAAAATGTTCCTTTAAAAAGTGAAATATTGCAAGATAACAGTTCTAGTTTGTCTACGAATTAAAAGCATTGTTTAAAAAGTCTAATGGATTCCGCCCGTACAACAGACTGTAAATATTTGAATCACAGTTCCTGTAGCTTTCATCACTGTCCTAGTCACGTAAAGACTTTGTCAAAAATCCTACTGCTTTCCTATTAAGAATCCAAAAATTTCAAGATGACGTTGGAAAATGAAACAGAATGCATTAATACATAAAAAACATATACTTTATTGAAAACAGTACCAAAAAGAAAAACAAGTTTAATCCAAAAGGGAACATCTAGTACATGAAGTCGACACAAAGTGTCAAAAACTGCAGTTCCTCAAATGGCCACTTGAAAAACCAGACGCAAAGCCTCATATAAAATACCGCCCCTCTGCTTCCGTGCCATGGGACCTCAATTCATAAAAACTGAGAATGATAGTCAATGAAATGAGACAAATTTTTTTTTTCCAAATTTATTTTTATGTTTAAATTATAACACCATTCATAAACATGATCTTTCACCATCTTAAAAGATAATTGTACAAGTCAAGAAAGTCACAATTTATTACACAACTGCAGAAGTATAAGACTTTGAAAATACATATTTGGGAAGATGACACACCCAATCGTTGTGCAATTGACGTTTTATCAACAATCTCTTACAGAAGCAACAAACTCTGTTTGTGTAGCTGCAGCTCTCAACACGACCACGTTTGTAATGATTTTAAACCTCTTTAAATATTTTTTCCCTCATTAAATAAACTCTTGTTGAGGTTACAGCCATGTTAGCTTTGGTGACATATTTTGTGCAAGATGAGAGGTGAAGTCCACTGAGCTGTTTCATAAAAACTAAGTGGTACTTAATTTTCTTCATGACAGACTGTGACTTTATTGATTTGTGAAATCATGTTTTAAAATGACAACCGTCATATTTAAGAATGAGGGCACAATTTCAATGAAAAGAAAAACAATTTGTCTCTGTCCATTGACTTCTGTGCAAAATTGTTCTGAAAAACAAGATCGTCTGGGGTCCAGTGAAGGGGTGTGACTTAACCACTCTATTAAAATGCCTCCACAGCAGAAATAAACAGTTTTTACAAACTGAAACAAATCTTTTTTTTTTAATTCGACTCACTAATTTAAATTATATTACAGCTTAAATATTAATTTTTCAAGGGCAAGTGATGGCAGTTGCATATGCTCCTCAGCTCCACCTTTTCATCCAAATAATGTTTTTTACCTTATCTTAATTTGTTTCTTGTAAAACTACGCTTATTCTGATTAGAAACAGTAGCAAAAGAAGACTGAGAAAGTTGAAAAATGTTCAAAAACACCTTTTAGTAACATTCTATGGGTAAACATGTTCATTAACAGGCGATTGTATCATGATTTGGCATTAAATGGCATCCTCAAAAGGCTCAGTCACCACTTTGTGAATGCATTATTGAATAATGGAAAGTTCCACTTGTGCTTGCAAACGCTTAATGGAACGACTGTCAGCAGGTGCAAATTGTTTGCAAATATTTTCATTATGTGTTGGATGTCAAAAGTGCACATTCCTCCAGCTGTGGAGGCTGATTATTCTCTAAGATAAACTAAAGTTCCTCTCCGTTGATCAGCTAAACACACAAAATGCAGAGCTGATAGATTAGTTTATTCTGCTTCATCAGCGTTTCTCCTCTCTACCTTACAGGCTTATTTACTGAGCTGCTACACACAAACACACACGCAGCATAAATCATTTGACCTGAGGGTTGAAGCAAAAATGAACTGTCAAATAAAAAAATTGTTTTAATTTACATTTTGAGCTTCCTTTCTCACACCCACCCCAGGGAATCAACCCACCATTCAATAATCCGTAACATGCGTGCTTGTTTATGTAACTGCATGATATGTTTTTCAGCTGCTTAAGAGGAATACAGTCAGTGTCAGTAGTCATACAGTGACATTCTAGGACCACTGACACAGATTCCTCAGGAAACACACACTTTGTCTGTTGACCCCTCCATAGATAACTCCAGGCAGTAAGGCGGTGGGCGGTAGCCTTGCCCAGGGAGACATCATATCAGCCATCGATGGGGTCAGCACCGAGGGGATGACGCACCTGGAGGCCCAGAATAAGATCAAGTCTGCCACCAACAAACTGACACTCACCATGCTCAAGTAAACAACCAGCACACGAAAACGTTTCCTCACCTAAGTCAATGATGCAAAAGTTAATTTTAACATGCGGAACATAATATTTGGACTTAAGCAGGAAGTCAAAGTGTTAAAAATAGTGTCACATATTTGCTTTAGCTGCCGTCATGATTTGTTACGGGGTTTTTTTTTTCCTATTTTGTAAAATATCTTCGTAATTTTACAGATGAATAGTGACATAACGTGATGTAACAGTGTTTTTTAAATTGATTTCGTGTTTCAATCTTCAGATCAAGACGTCCTGCACCGGTTCCCACAGCAACTCCAAGGATGGACTCACCCATGCCAGTCATCCCCCACCAGAAGGTATAAACACACCCACAACAGTAATAAACAAAGATAAAATCAAATGCCAGCTCTCCATGCAAAAACAATATGTACAGCTGCATACTTGCACATGTTTGTATGTATGTCTGTAATATGTGTTTAGTGTTCTTGTTCTGTTTCTGAGAGTTTATAAAGCCACATTTTTGTGTGGTGCTAGAAAGCAGTGTGCTGCTGCCCTCTAGTGTCAAATATTAATAATGGAACTGCAGGGAGTCCTGTGCAGAAGTCAGAGGTCAGCAAACCAAGAGAAGGATAGAACGAGAAATAATTAAGGAGTTAGAAAATGTTAAAGAGGAGGTCAACCATAACTATCTTGTAGGAGTTTGAGTAAAGCAGTCTCTGTCCTGTGGAATTATTAATGATAGAAACACCTCCAGCAGAGATCCAAGTCACCCTCAATCAAAGCTCCTGCTTCCTTTACACCATCTGCTGCACCAGCAGACTGGGGCAGTAAAATTCTCCAGTCAGCTTTTAATCTCCTGAAACTTTCAGAGAAATTTTACTGATGCAGGCCAAGTTACTGTAGGAGAGGAGGTAGGAGCACCACGGAGTGACAAAATACATAACACTACGAGAAGGTTTACCTCCTTCAGGGAAACTCGCACACCCACCAAGCTGCCCTTCACACCGTCCTCATTTAACCTCACATTAGCAGCACCATGAGGAGAAAATGCACTCAGAACTTTCCCAGCATTCACTCCTCTCACACGTGACACTATTTCTGGAGTGTCCACACAAACATAGCTGGCTGGACTCCAGGTAACAAAAAAGCAGGAGATCAGCCTTCAGGGTCATGTGACTTTTTTAAATACAAGCAGATACGAGACACTTAGCGAAAGGGCGAGTGTCCTCAACGCCCGCTACGAAGAACTTAGAGGCTATTTGAAAAGTAACTTAAATTAACACAGGGGATATTCATTTACTGTTTGCTTCTTGTGTTCTTGTATGTGGCATCGACTCATTTACTATGAAATAAAAATGAAGACAGAAAGATGAAGCTGCAAAAAGAAAATCATTTTAAAAACCCTGTTTTTGCTGCTTCGGCTCACTGATGTTCATTCTCAAACACTTTTTAGCTGTAACTGTTGCAAATGCAAAGTCCAGACAGAGTTTTAAATCCTGATTTTCATGGAAAACTAGAGATTTGTTTGTGACCCCTTTTCAATTAATTTTTTTTTAACTGCTGGTGAGGTTGCAGAAAAATGATGATTATTGCTTCGGCAGAGGCGGCATGAAGAAGAATCAAACTGCTGAATACTTCAAGGTCCTCAGCAATTAGAAATTTGTAAATGATGTAAAGCTGTGCAATCTCTGCAGGTTTCTTTTATATTTATATATTATTTGTATTCCAGTATTGCAAATATAAATGATTTTCTTAACTGATTGGTCTATTCTCTAGTCACCATTATGGAAGCAAAAAGTAAAATAATAATAATAATAATAATAATAATAATAATAATAATAATAATAATAATAATAATAATAATAATAATAATAAAGCCAATGGCAGGTTTAAAGAGCTAATTTTCCTATATAGTTTTATATGACCAACTTTATAAAACCCACTGAGATACAATTCAAACTGAAAACTATGAACTGCAGAAAATATTTGAAATTATAAAGCTGGAACCAGTTCATTTTGCCACTTTAGCTTGAGATGCATTAACAGATGTACTGGTCAGCGACTATTTTCAGATGCGTATTGTTACACGTTTGGTGCTTTGGTGAATTTATAGCTGTAGAACAATGTGCGTGTGACTGTCAATAAATCACACCGCCAGTGTTCATTCTAATTTTACTGCTAAATCTGTGCAGGAACAAACACTATCAGGATTTCATAACACACACACAAAAAAATCTAGTTTGATTATTTCATTGTTGTTTTTGGCATTTACTGGCATGGGAAAAGTACAGAAAAGATATTGAGTACCAGCAGAAAAAAAAGCTAAAAACCTGTTTTGCAGTTTGTACTTTTTATGTATTTCTACACATTTTATGCAAAGGCAAAAACAAGTGTTATGTCAGTTTAGCCCAGTTATGTCACAAGAAAAAGCTGCAGTGGTGTAATCTGGTCCATGTCAGCCCGACTCAAGGCAGTGTCGCTTGTAGACACTACTGTCACCAGAGGCCATTTTTTATATTGGGTACGTCACCTTTTTTCAACAGCCAATTGGGTCATAGCGACGTAACCTGCTGCCAAGAGGCGCAGTGTAGACCAGCCAATAGGAACATGCACTGTCTGAAATGACCCATGATTGGTTGAAAAATATCTGCCATTTTCCTAAGTCTGAATTCAGAGCCAAGGAACAGACCACCTGAATTATAAAATGTTATTGGAATTTTTGCCTGAGAACACCAAAAATAAACTGCCTACCCCACTTGAAGACTTGTACATCATCTCTGGCAGAATTGTGGACCGGCCTTAATGAGACCGCGCTGCATGTTGCAGTGTGAGTAAGTTTGGGGAACTCTCCTGGGTGTGATGGCACGAGTCAGGGTGAGGCCTCAGTCATGGAATACTTGTGGATGTTAATTAAAGGCACGATCTGCTTGGCCTCTGACATATCACATCCAGGTATCACTCCTCACTAATGTGTTTCCCAACTGAGCTGCTGGTAAGTCAGGTGTCAGGGAACGTGCTCCAGGAAGATGATGGCAGTTGCATGCCAGCGGCCCCACCTCACCCAGTGCGTGGAAACTCTGATTCCAGTGGCACGCTCACACACTCACACTCACGCAGGAGAGAGCAGCTGTTGTACACGGTGATGGAATGTTCTGCTCGTACACACCACCATCCTGAATCCCCTGGATGCCCCCTCGCCAAACCTGAGATAGCTCCCCTCATCTCACGTGTGAGGCGCTGCGAGCACGTTCCACTTCACCCACTGCACCCCGGATGTATCCGTGCACCGGACCAGGGTGACCACAGGAGAATAGGAGTAATTCAGGACAAGGGTGGGCGTGGTCACGTGATCATGATGGCCTGGCCTCCTATATTTGTAATCTTTATTTTTAAATCAGATAAGAAAATGTATACAACCAAAGCATCTCAACTTTTTAAAAAAATACAACTTGAAACACTTTGTTTTTTCCCTCTCATGTCTTGCGGTGCCCGAATTTTTGTACTTTCTTGGCGGGATGTCCATTTGGTCCAGAGTCACCAGGATCCATGTCAGCAATGTTTTTATTTTCCTACATAAATGTTTTTATTCAGCTATTTGTCAGTGTTCAAACTCTTTACTGCACTTCTCTATACAGCTAAAAAAAAAAAAAGTACAACAGCCATAATTTATGTAGGCTGCGGATGTATGGAATTTATGGAAAATAAAGAATATTTCAAAAGACTGAACTTCACAGAACCTCACTTAACTATGGCCAACACCAACAGTGTTTCATAGTGATCAGCATAAAGTCTTATAATTGTTTCAGTAGATCAGGACCTCAGGACGGAGCTGCAACATGGCTGCAAATTCATCCTTTGGGACAACTATGACTGTCTTTACTAGTAAAACTCCTCTTCTGCCTTTTCGGGCTTCATTTTTGTGTTTGACTGTGTGAAACAGATTTGTACACAAATACACCTTTTTGTTACAGAGGTAGATCATCTTTGTTCAACAAGAAACACAAACCTTCCTCAAGGGACCGTCTAGCTCTGAAATTCTGTGAGACTTCCAGTTACACAAAAATGATTCAACCAAATGATCTATACCTGTTCAGTAATGTCATCAGATACATAGAACAACAACTGCAAGCTGTGAGGAGCAAAAAAAGCAATTATAGAGGACCTAGTAAAGATGGTCAGTTGCCCCAAAGCATTACATCGCAGAAACGTTGCAGCTCCCCCATGAGTTGGACTATTGGAACAATTACAAAACTTGCAAAGTAAAATTGATGCTACAGCTCTTAAGGTCAGCTTATGCTTAGCCACTCGACACATTTGACCAGTGCTGTTCAACAAAATTGATGTAATTTTCAACCAAAACAGAGTGTCGCCCCACACTTTCATTTCATGTCGCATACCTGGAGAGTTGGGTTCTGTTGTACACACTGTCATATTTTTTCATGTAATGAGGGTGGATAGTGATAATGTCACCATGGAGATAGCTTTAACTGAACTTCCTGGAGATGACTATCTTTCGCATTAATTGAAAACGTCACGCTGCCGTTTCATTCCCGTTAGGTGACACATATCAAATTTGTCGAGCAATGAAGCATTAATGAGCCTTTACTTTTTTGTAATAGTAGCAGTAGTAGTAGTAGTAGTAGTAGTAGTAGTAGTAGTAATAATAATAATAATAATAATAATAATAATAATAATAGTAATAGCTTTATTTTTCAGGAAAAAATGCAGGTACGCCTACACACTAGATAAACAGCAATAACAAGCCAAAACATGCAATGAAAGCTGTTGATAACAATAATGTAATAAATGAAAGGCAAAAACAGACACAAATAAACAACAAAACACAGCCACAAAGAAAAAGATACCTCTAAACTATGTCTAGCTGGTCGTTAAAACTGGAGTGAATCTGGTTAAAAGGTTTAAGTTCAAACTTTATTTAAATGAAATTTGATGAAAATATTTTCAGCAAAGTGTTTAATAAGTGAATTTCCTTAAATGCATCACATTGTTATATATGAGCTAATGGCTGCTTGTTGGCCTCGTCTGTATCTAACAGTCACCGTCCTGACATAAGTGGATCAGGTGTTGTGTTGGTGTAGTTGCGTATATTTGTGGCTGTTCTGTGCTAAATGTGTCCCCGTCCTGTGTCATGTGATCAAGACACTTCTGCTCTTGTCAGTCAATCCTGATGCGAGAGGAAGCTGGGAAATATGTCAGTGACGACAGACAGCTGCTATTCTAACCTGTACGCAGGATTACAGCATAACTCTGTCACTGGATAGTTTCCTATAACACACGCTGCCATTGTTATCACCAAAATACCTGAGGTGATTCACTACATTCTCTCCCTCTGTCTCTCTGTCTGTCTGTGTCTCTCTGGTTTGTTTCAGGTTATCGCAAACACAGCTGCAAAGTCAGTATCATCACATTTCCCCTGTATTTACTGTGCATGATATATATATGTATTTTTTTTTTTTTTTTTTTTTTTTTAAGTAAAGAAAGTGTTCGTGTTTAGAGATATGCCACTCAGGAGTTTGGTGTGGAGGGATGTTGTTTCCATCCAGTGTTGCCAGATGGGAAATATAAAGCTTTCATAACAAGCTTAAAATGTGTGTAGTTTGGGGAAAAAATATTGTGAGTGAGTCATAACCATGAAAACAAATTAATTGTGTCATTTTATAAAACAACAACAGGATGACAAATCCACCCACATTGTTTTTTTTTATCTGCCTATAGTGTGATTTAGGAAAGAGATCCCATGGGAAAAGATGCATAAGCACAGATGTTTCTTCCCTATTTTGCTATTCGGATCATGTGAAGACATGAATTAAAATGAGAGAGCGGAGACTAAAACCAACCGCTAATCATAAACATCACAATGTGGTCAAATTATCAATCATTACAGCATGTTACTGATCTGGCAACACTGTGTCCAACATGAAGTCATGTGTGTGAAGTGGAACTAAAGCTTTAATATAAGCTCTACAGCGTGGTGAGAGTGCTGATTTATTTCTTTGGGTAACTGCAACAACAAATCACAAGCTAAAAACCAAATGTTATTATTAACATCAGGCCCCAGGAAGTTGGAAGTATAAAAATAAATCTACTTAGTACAGCCTCAGGGTGCCACATTCCAATTAAATTAAGTGAGAGTTTCAACTTTTCCTTTATAACATTACAGAAGGAAATATTGCTCTAATATGTGTGGTTTTACAGTGCATTACTGTGTAGAAATTCACAAGTGACTGCATTTTGTGTGTGTTTTATAGATCAGTGTTTAACAACAATGTGTATCACTAAAACATCCTCTAGTGTGTATGTTTCAGTGTGGATTATTTGAAATAATCTGTCATTACGGTTTGGCTGTTTCACACAATAGCATGTATAGTTTCCTTTTGGTATGTCAGTTATTTATTTTATCATTGATTTATTTTGTCGCTACAGTGAAATCATGAAGTCATTATGGGCAAACTCTCAGCAGACATTTGTTGTGTCCTAACAGCATATGCTCCCCATCAAAAAAACATGCAAACAATATATCGTAACAAACTCCTTTCAGAATGATCTTGATGCTGTTATTGATGTTTTAAAAGGTCCAGCATTTAGGATCTAGTGGCATCTAGTGGTGAAGTTGCAGATTGCATGCAAATGAATGTCCTTCTGCCAGCCCTCTCCTTCCACATATGCAGGAGAACCTACGGTGGCTACAAAACTTGTAAAAAACACAAAATGTCAATGTTTAGTTTGTCAATAAATTATACACACTAGACCACTAATTGATTAATATTCCTATGCAGCAGAATTGAGGTATTAATGATTATGAACCTATTAGAGGCCAACTGATATATCAGTTTGCTGATATTATTGGCCAGTATCGGTCTGGCGCATATACACCATCATATGTGTTCTCTAAGGCTGAAATAATACTTGGACTAATGATTTAATATGGTGTAATTACATAATTTGTTCAGCAGAGGGCAGTCTGATATTTACTAACTGATAAGTAAAGTCTTTATTGTTCAGGGCAATGATGTTTGGAATAAAGTTTGTTAAAATGTAAGATATCCTTTCTCCATCAAATATCTTTATCAGTAGTTTTTAATAACCATATTCGGCTGATACTTGTCAGTGTATCAGGTATCGGAATTTTCTTGCTTCCCAAAACTCACCAGAATCTATTTTGATTTTTTTTATTTTTTTTATTTTTTTTTTTTTATGTACTGAATTTCTCAGAGTTTGTACAATTTTGAGCTGGGAAACAGCTAGCTATAGGACAGTATAAATGTATTTGATCTGTGTACACACACGCCTCGCCTCAAAAGCCAACATGGAGTGATACAACAGCCCCACCTGTCTGTCAGGTGTGTTATTACATGTTGACCCAGTTTCCTCCTCTCACTTTTGTGTACTTTCTCTCTGTCATTTCTTTCCTCTCTTCTTCCGCTCATACGTTAACCCCTGTACCTGAAACCTTCCCACCTCCTCTTCATCCTTGACACTGACAGTGTGGAGTACACTCCCAGCTTCAATCCCATAGCTCTGAAAGATTCAGCCTTGTCCACCCACAAGCCCATTGAGGTGAAGGGTCCGGGGGGCAAAGCCACCATTGTTCACGCCCAGTACAACACACCAATCAGCATGTACTCACAGGACGCCATCATGGATGCCATCGCAGGACAGTCGCAGGCTAAAGGACACGACAGGTGAGGTTACACAAACCAGGCAGACCGCCTCTCTGGTCTTCACACACTGAGTCCACTCACGCATCTGACATCACATCACAACTGATCAAACCGACACACACGATGAGAAATTAAAGGGCCAGTTCACCAAAATTACAAAAAAACCCATACTTTTTCCTTTAATGAAAATGGTACTTAAACATGTAGATAAATGTGGATTTATTTGCCAAGATATTAAGATATCTATCTCTGCCTTCACCTAAATAAATGCTCTGTTTATTTTGAAAATCAGCAGCAACTGTTTCCAAAAACATTGCCCTGGTTACCTTTAAAATTCCCCCTGAATACACTGCTAGTTTTCATTTTAACTCCATGAGAAGGTTTTAAAAATCTAAATTTTGGTGACATGTATCTGAGAACCATACCCATAATTATAATAATTCACTTTCTCGTGGTATCAGGTTATTAAGTGTGAAACTGTTGGAGCAGCCTTAATGAATTGGCATTGACACTGACTGTATGAGGTAGGTTGTGGGCCCAGCTAATGTTACAGAACTGTTCAATAATCACATAAATGTTGCTATATTGTGTCGTGATTGAGGTTCTGATCCGCCATGCATTGTGAAAAGAGACAATTCCAATTTTTTTGGTTGAATTAAAAAAACATTATCCCTGAGCAGATGCAGCTACAGGCTACAGCTAGTCGCTAACATTGGAAACAGCGGCAGGTCTGGCACCATGATTACACCATGGTGAACAAACACTTGTATTTATGTCATCAAATTCAAACATTCCCTCTATTCACTGATTTGTCTGGCCAAAAAAATTGTCTCTGCAATTCTAAAGACGACCCCTGTTGCCAGATTGATTCTAAGCTGAGTGTTAGGAGGGCGGAGCCAGGCTATCTCGGAATTTAGGCAGAAAAAAAAAACAAATCCACTGGCATAGCTGGATATCATTAAATATTATTAAATGTCAGAAAAGGTTTTTTTGTTATTTTGGTTGAATCACCCTTTTAAGATACTTTGCCTAAAAAGCCTGAACACAAACAGCAGCATTTGAACCTTATGCTGCTACAAGTCACACGTCCACTTTACGGTATGCCCGGGCTTTTCCATGTCGTCTGTGTCCGTGCCACGTACTCCTCTATGCCTTTCACCCACTTTCCTCTCCTCATTCCATCCACAAACAAACAACCAACCACACCTGTTGCTGTCTTCCACCCATCCATCCCCATCCTTCCCTCCTGGTTGTGATCTCAGTGAGGAGGCAGGCTCGCCCTTGGCGTAAGTACAGCAGCGCTCCTTTTCCGCCCCGTCTCTCATCACACGTGTCTCCTCTGTCTCGAGATTTCATAACAGCTTGTGCGTTGCTCTGTGTGTCTCATAAATTAACATCCCACTGAAAATGTTTAAAAACCTAAAGAATTTTTGTCATTTTTGTTGTGTGTGTTTTTGTTTTGTTTTTTACATTTTTCTGAGGTGTTATGTGCCAAATAAAGGCGTCTGACAGATAAACTCACTAACCACAAGGCCGTCGTGGATGTGGTTATGTGTGTGGAAGTACTTAGGAGTACTTTGGCCTAAGTGTGAGAGTGTTTAGGGTCTTTGTATTATGAGTTCTCCTCTAAAGAAGCAACCAACAGCATCACAGCCTCGGGAACCTGACGGGATGTCACAGCATGGGAATGTTCTGAGTATCCAGTCACCGGTTTTCATACGAGTACTGATCGATCAGTACTGATTCACTTCTCTAACACTCTTACTTAAAATACTCTAAAAGTTTCCAGTTTGTTCAGTCGTGTTG
Source organism: Naso thynnoides (assembly GCA_029783665.1). Taxonomy (NCBI): domain Eukaryota; kingdom Metazoa; phylum Chordata; class Actinopteri; order Acanthuriformes; family Acanthuridae; genus Naso; species Naso thynnoides. The sequence continues at coordinate 6,516,446 of JAQLOL010000014.1, forward strand.
CTGTGAAAACTCACTCCAGTATCTACAGAACACGGTACAGGCACCTTCAACATGGATCTATGGGATAGCACAGAGACAGTGAATATAAACATGAACATACTGTGTAAAGCAACACAAGTGTAATTAATGATCTTTATGTAATAACTGCCCATAATTGACTGAATCTGATTCATTAAAAAACAAGAAGAAATGATACAAAATAGCTTGTGGTACCTACATATTAAAATAATAATTACAAATTACAATAAAATTAAATACAATGCCCATGGAATCACCACTAGTGAGTAGAAAATATACTAAATCTTAAATTTTAGTACTTAGTACTTAAAATGAGAAAAAAAAATCTAAATCTTTTACTTAAGCAACACCACAGTGTAGAAAAACTACATGTGAAATAGTTAAATTCAAAATTTTACTTCATTAAAAGTACACAAGTATCAACATCATAATATACAGGAAGTACAAAATGTAAAAATGTTCATTTTACAGTATAACACATAGCTTGTTAGTAGTAGTAGTAGTAGTAGTAGTACTGACAAAGTGATATGTAGGCCTTACTTTTTTGGTAAGATTGGGCTAAATTTCACTTTACTGCTGCTTAGCAAATTTTCGAATAATAGTTTTATATTTATAAACTGATTGTTGTCAAATTGAAGTTATATTTTATTTTTGTTATTTTTATTAGTTTTGTTTTAGTAACTATTGCTCTAATGTAAATGTAGTTGAGGAAAACCTTTTTTCCTTTGACATGTTGTGCAATATGAGTATAAAGTGGAAATACACAGGTATATGGCAAGTACCTGTACTAAATCTGTATCTGTACTAAGGTACAGGGCCTGAGTAAAAGCTCAGTTCCAATAATGATTCTTTCAATACTCCACAAATCAATGTACACCATATCAGTTTAGTGTATGTCAAACAACACAGCAAAGCATCTACAATGACCCGATCCATTATCAGGGTTAATTTTACAAAAAAAGTATAAAAGTAATAGAATATGACATGATTAAAAAAAGATCATGAAAAAAATTAATATGAAAGTATTAGTTTCAGTTTGTTTGTCTGTTTCCGTTCCTTTTTTTCCAATGGACATTTTATCAGATTAATTTTCCTACATAAGATTGCACAGTGAAAATGAAAGTTATACCTTCATGCTACAGAATAACTCATAATTATACTGTGAGCTAATAGGAGGTGATGAACATTCTTTGAGAGTTTTAGTGACAAAACCAAAAACAGAAGTTTTTTACGGGCATTTAGTACATTATGATCATCCGTTACATTTGGAAGCTTTAAATAAGAAACACTCACTCAGCGTTCTAACATTAAACTTCCTTTTACTTTGTGCCTTGCAGTGGAGCTCTGCCTGTGAAGGACCCTGTGGTAGACTGCGCGTCTCCAGTTTACCAGGCAGTTATCAGGCCAGGAGAGAGTCAGGATATGTCTGAATGGGCTCGCCGTGCTGCCAACCTGCAGTCCAAGAGCTTCAGGATCCTGGCCCACGTCACTGGCACCGAATACCGTCAGTACATCTAAAAATGTCTTTTGTCGTTTGCCACTTTTTCTCTTTTAAAGTCAGCTCTGCCACCCTTTTTGTTCAGATTCAGTTGTCATGCTCAAATCCTTACTGAATCCTTTTGTTCTTTTTTTTCTCCATGCAGTGCAAGACCCAGATGAGGAAGCCTTGCAAAAGTCAAGGTAAGATGAGGGGAAAACTTGCAGACTTTAAGGGTATTGGTATGACTGGTCAATATTTTAAATTTATCTGCTCCAGATTAACAATTTAGAGCCCTGTAAGGAACTTAAAACTGGTTATAAAACAGTCTAAATTTAATACTGATGCCTCACATGTTACCTACCAGCATATGAGACCATCTTCAAGGATAATGGAGATTACTATCCTACTCAGTCAGTGGAAACTTAATGCTTTAAGGCACACAGACGGAAACAGTTTTTGGTTTACGGGTATGATCGATCGGCTGTTCTCTCTTTTATATCTATGGCTGGAAGCAAGAGGATATTTTCCTTTAAATCATTCCACTATTATGTGTTTATGGCCAAACTGGTATTGTTTGGTATTGGTATTGTTTCTCCCCCAACCCCACCTTTTTTGTGTGTGTGCGTGTGTGTGTGTGTGTGTGTGTGTGTGTGTGTGTTGATATACTACTCTGTAAAGCGACCTTGGGTTTCTTAAAATGTGCAATATAAATTTAAGTTATTATAATTATTATTGCTCTCTCTTCCAAAACAAATGCTCGAGATTAATAAGCTCTTTACCACAGTAAGCAGTACCACTTTTGTCCACATGCGGCGCTACAGTCAACACAAAATTAAAGTTTCTTGGAAGGGCTTCAGAGTTCATTACTCAGGGGACATTCTTAAATACTGTAAGAGTTACAGATTTTTTTATTATTATTTTTAAACCTTAAATGAGAGAAACCATCTTTGAACTTTTTGTTTGACCCACGTCTTATTTGCTAACATGGAGGGGATTTTTTAACCTATACTGCAACTAGTGTTGAGAAGCAATGACTTGTAATCTGGAGAGCAACAAACTGTAATCCATTACAGTAACTAAGAAAGAAAGTGTACTTAAATTACAGTTACTTTTGACAATGTTCATGATTACAAAGGGGGTTACATCTCAATATTTTCTGTAAAAAGCTCAGGCTGCATGCTGAATAATATGCACAATGTTTAGTAAAGTTTGATGTTATTCTGATGTTTTTGATTGGTTCTCTTGCTTGATTTTGCAGCACCCCACGTCTGCCGTTAATACTGCCTGGTTTAAACATTTAAAAATTATACATTTGTTAGAATTTTTTAAAAAAGTAATCAAATGTAATAAGTTCTATTACTTTGATAAAGTAATTGAAATAGTTTCATTTCATATTACATTTAAAATTGGGTAACTAGTAATCTGTAACGTATTATATTTCCAATTTACCTTCCCAACCTTGACTGCCACCAGACACCAGGGGGCGATCAAGATATTTTTTTACTTTAGAGGAGTTGTCGTGTTATATCTACCATTTAACAGCCAATGGTACAGACATTAAACTGATACCAACTAGGGCCTGACCGATATGGGATTTTTGGGGCTGATGTTGATAACAATATTGGGGAGTAAGAAAATTCCAATATATCGGCCAATATTCTATATATATTATTTTGAATGTGGTAAGAAAATATGTATGACAAACATATGTAATGGAGGCAGAAAATTTTACAAACTTTATTCCAAACATCATTGTACCAAGCAGTAAACACTTAACTTAATACCAATCAAATAAAGAGCCGCCCTCTGCTGGACAGATTACACGATTACACCATTTTAAATTACTAGTCCAAGTATTTTTTTCAGCCTAAAAAACAGTTTTAATATTGGTACTCTTCAGAGAACAAATACACCGATACCAATGTATGCCGATATATCTTCAATAGGCTGATATTGACCGATAATATCGGTAAACCAATATATCAGTCAGGCCCTAATACCAACTCTCTCATTTAGCTCAATTTTGAACTCTTTAAAAATTGTGATAAAAACTGGAATTTTGACCTTGTCCTGCCTTTCCCATCATCAGAGAGAGGTTTGAGTCTGAGATGAAAGGGCCACGCTTTGCCAAGCTGAAGAACTGGCACCACGGACTGTCTGCACAGATCCTCAACGTCCAGGAATGAAGAGGGGCCGGATGGAGCACCGGAGAGAGAGGACATGTAAAAGAGGACATGGACAAAAAGCACATGAGTTAACAAAGAGGGATAAATTATGGAGGAAAGAAAGGAGCAGGAGGAGGAAACTCCTCAGGAATGTGAGATAGTGTTGTTGCCTAGATTAGTAGAATGTGAGAAACTAATTGTTAGTGTGAGAATGCTATGTGTTCAAAAACTCAGTATCATCTGTCAAATATGTCCGTCTGCTGCTAGACCTGATCTCACACACTCTGTCTTTTTCTTTCTTTCTTTCTTTCTTTCTTTTTCTTTCTCTCTCTCTTTCTTTCTTTCTTTCTTACTGTCTTTCTTTCTTTCCTTCCCGTTTGTTTGGGTTCTGTTTCTCTTAAATGAAGGGGAAATTGTACAAAAATAATAAGAAGTATTCAAGTGAAAATACAGAACTGATAATGTCTCTTTTAGTACCTGACCTGCATTCACAAGCATGAATTTTAACACTACAAGCATGCTATGAGAAGGCACACAAAGACAAATGCACACAGAGAGATTTACCTACATGC
>JAQLOL010000014.1:6525150-6557732 GCA_029783665.1 Naso thynnoides
CTTTTGAGACTTGAGCTGTGCAATACATGGTAGCTTAGGATAAAGTCTGCATTTGTCTTTGTTTGTGTGTGTGTGTGAGTGTGTGAGTGTGTGAGTGGAATTTTGTGGCGTTGCAGCAGCAGGGTTTGCCCGCCAGTGTGTGCTGCTTTGATGACTAACCACCTTCCTCCCTCACAGCTCTTAAAACAACCCCACCACCACCACCACCACCACAAAAAAAAAAAAAAAAAACATCCACGGTAAAGATGGGAGAATAGAAGGATGCAGAGGCAGAGAAGAAAAAAAAGCTTTGAGCTCCTGGTCTCGTGGCTCCTGTATGAACAGATGGAGGGACAGAATGAGAACGAGAGGAAGAGTTGACACGAAGTGATGGAGGGACGATGGAGGTGGAGGGATGAGACCGAGGGAAAGGAGAGAGGAGAGGAGTAGTGAGAGAGAGAGAAAGGTGAGAAAGGAATAGGGACATGCAGATCACAGGAGGAGATGCAATTGCTGGAGTGAAGAGGGTCGATGGCTGAGATTAAACATGGTATCTGCCTGCAGCACAGTGTCACAGTCAGCATGGGGACGGGTACACTGAGGGCCGCTTTCACATACAGGCCAAACATGGATGTGTAAAAATACTCCAACTCTAAAAAATTAAGAAAATTATCCTAAGAATCACTGAACACAAGCTACCAAAAAACCTCAGCAAAAACTACTATCCTCTTTCTTTGTCTAACAGGTTTCTATCTGTTTCTATCTTATAAAAAGATTTATTTTGCATATTAATTACCTGAGAGTCATTCTTATTAGCACCGTTGGTTGATTTGAATCGGAGCACTGTAATTTCATGGTTTTATGAATGAATAAATTACACGTTGTCGCTTGGAAACTGCAAAAAAAAATCCGATTTTCCATTCAAGAATTCATTCACAACACATATGGAGAGGTTCTGAGTCAAATCTTCTGTAAATAATAAAATTTGGCTACAGTAAATATTTAAAAAACATCTTTTACATGTTGTAACTGTAGTTTTTTGCTTTCTATGGGTCTTTGTACAACCCTCTGCAGCACATCTGCACATGTATGTGTGTACATGCCATACATGTAAATGCTTGTGAATGACACAGTGCATGTTTTATCTTTCACATTGCTGCAAACAAAAAATATCACAGTTCACAACAATTTTCATTAAATATGTGACAACATGAGCTTTTATCTCATGAGCTGCTAAAGCACAAATCCTCCACTAAAAAAAATAGACTAAATCCATATTTTTGCATGTTCAATACTTTATTTCATAATTTTGAAAAAGCATTCACACGCGCTAATCCATGCAATCTTCATTTACTGAGGTGAGCTTTCCATCGGATTATCATTTGTTGTCGGGATTATTTCGAAAATTGCTTTTTTGTTCTTGGTGTCCTTGTGCATCACCTGAAATTGCATCTGTTTCTCCTCCTCCTGTTTAATAATTTACACTTTAAAGAAAGTCAAAAATTCAATCAGAAGAAGAAGAAGAAGAAGAAGATGTGTTTATAGACACAGTTGGTTCTGTTTGATAGTGACAGACAGATCACCACACAATGTTCACAATGACACTGGAGCTCCCTCTGTTGACTTGGAGAAAGAAGCTGTGTCATTGCAGTGTGTGTGTGTGTGTGTGTGTGTGTGTGTGTGTGCGTGTGTGTGTGTGTGTCGGGCTGTACTGCAGTGCTGCTCAGTACTCAGGCACGTGGCTCGTGTAGCACAAGGAGCGTGCAGAGAGATGGAGGGATGCAGGAGGCAGAAAGAGGACGGGTGGATGCAAGATGGCAGCATCTGCATCCGTGCTAAAGCACGAGCAGACGACAGTCAGTGTGCACAACCTCGTGTTACCCTGCAGATTTGTTCTTAAATTTTTTGTTAGTTTCTACCTTTCCCAAATTGTTCCCTTTCATCTCTCGGAGCAGCAGATATTTCTCTCCTCCTATCCCTCACTCTGGCAGCTTATATAACCACAATTTAATCTGCTTGGGATCATACTATAATGAGCACAGGGCTGCTGAGCAGAGAGGAGAATATAGAGAGGAGCTGCTGTTCACAGGATGTTTTCAAATGAAGTATATTTTTCATAAAACGCAGCTGGTGGAGCTTTATGGAGCTCTTTAACACCAAACATTGAGTTGTAAAGGTGGAAAGGGAAAGCTCCAAGCAGACAAAACAAAAAGAACAAGCAAACTACAAAAAAAGGCAGGGAAACACATCAGTCCAACTGAAAGGATGCAGAGTTGAAAAGGCTCTAAACGTATTTTTAGAAAAAGGGATGGATTCTGCTGATCAGACACTCTCAGAGGGGACGGGCCAGAGTCTTGGGGGGCAGCAGCAGCTAAATAAAATATATCCAAAAAGAAGGATTATCAAATTTGCTGCAAATTAAATGTAAAATAATTACATCCACAATGTGTTTATCAATATTTTTAAAAAATGAGCGAAAAACTTTTAATGTGACAAAAAAGGAAAAAAATGACACGTACGTCCAAAAACTGAACTTCGAGCAGTTGCTGAGCTGAAGGAGAACTGCATCAAATGTGGAGAAGAACAGCTGGCACGCTGCAAGGCTCTCATTGTGAGAAATTGTGAAAAATATTTATTGCGTCAAGGTTGAGAGGCTATGTTTGGAGCATGAATGCTCTTCGTCAGATAGCAATGGCACTGAGACGCCACCTTAAACATCACATGACACAATTGTCAGAATGAGTAGCACTTGAGAAAAAAGTCATGATATAAAATATATCAAACTAAGTCAGAGGGGTCGGACATTTGCCCCTTTCTGTGACTTTTTATCTTTTCTGTGCACACCTCCTCCATTCTTATATTTTTATTTTTTTGTCTCTTTAACTGTGTTGTGTTGGTCTCAGGCTTTTACATGTTGAACGTTTTCAGACATTTAAAGGTGCCTCTGTAGCTTGTATCTGCTTCATCATGACTTTTGTCACAAGTGTTACTCATACAGGCGACGGTATCATGTGACTGTTAGATGTGTATTTAAGATGGCGTCTCACAATGCCATTGCTGTCTGACAAAGAGTGTTTACGCTCAAAACCTGTCAACGCTGGTGCAATAAATATTTTTCACAATCACTGCCTTATAGTGTGCAGGCTGTTCTGTTATGTCACAGGCATCACATTGTGACACTGATGTAACATCTGCTATTTATAAATGGCTTCCAATCATAAGTTCAACATGATATGACAAGCTTATTCTCCTCTCTCTACTTTACCATTAATTAATACTATTAATACTATTTTTATTTATTTAATCTCCGGTTCGGTGTAACTGCCACAGATTGTTGTGCTGATAAAGCAATAGTTCACCACAAAAATCTGTTTTGTATGTCCGTTAATTACCTTCAATGTCTTGAATTGAAGTTTTTTTTTTTCCTTTTAGAGTTCCTCTACAGAAATCAGATGACTTAAAAATGCATGCTCCCTTTTACTGGCAGCCTATGGAGATGCACTCTTGAAAATTAACAATTATCTAAAATCATCCATCAAAAACCCTCAACAGCTTCGTGTGGCATAATTCAAGTTTTCTTTGCTGTGTCGTATGCCATACTTCCAAAAATCTTTTCTTTCAGATAGAAAGCTGCTAAATATGGAAATAAGCCACCAGCAAAAGTGAGTGGCTTGCAGTTTCGGAATCACCCGTTCCCGCTCAGGAACACTAGAGGGAAAAAAATTAATATTCTTTAATTCAAGACATTTCAGGGTGAGTAATGGATGTATAAAACATAATTTTGTGGTGAACTTGCTGTGAAGTATTCCTCATTAAGTAAAAGAAAAATAAAGTCAAACCACAAAACAAAGCAAGAAAATTTTTAAGTAAACCAAAATAATAAAAATATACAACAATCTATTCAGTCATTAAAAACATATTGTAAAATTTGTATTTCCTCAAGTCACACGTGAATTTAACAAGAATCTCTGTTTGATCTGCAGGCAGTAAGACAAAGGAGGGAGTTGTGTCATCAGTAAACACAGGTAAGAAAAGCTGTGTGCTACTTCTGTTTGTGCGCGCCAAGTCAGCGACTTTTGACCAGTTCTTACCCACCATATTTAATGATCTCACAGGTGTTTCTTCAGACTTATCTCACACGCAGAGTGGGAGAGACATGGCTCTTAATCAGAAGTGTTTGCAAAGCATATTTTCCTTTTTACAAGAGATAAACAATAAAGCCTTACTGCTTTGTTTGGCAAATAAACATCTTGTTAAGTAGGGTTAGGCAGTAAAAAATTACTTAGTGAAGCACTGCTGTAATTTTATTACTTTTCCCAGTAACTGGTAAAGTAAGGGATTGTAATTGCCAAAACAGTAATTATATTACAGTTACTTATCCAAGTAACTCAGTACTTACTGTGTTACTTGAAAAGGTCGTCTACATGCTGGCACTGGCGGCACTCCTGATCTCTGACAAAAATACCTGTCCTCACATATCTTACGAAAGTATTATAAAGTGGATTAAGTTTTGGGAGCTGGCAAAACAGATTGTGGTCACTTTTTTAGGAAATTTTTTGAGTTACACAAGTAATTTAACAAAGTAACTAATTTCTTTTAATACAAATAATAATAAGTAATAGGTAAAAAGTAAAATAAATGTATTATTTTTATAGAGAATTGTCAGTAATAACTTACCTTTTATTGTTTTTACAGTAACTTGCTCAACACTGTTGTTAACTGTACAACTGTGGCTGAAGAGTGCACAACCACTTCCTGTGATGTCAACGTAATCAGCCAATCACAGTGAAACACTTAATGCTCACCTTTACCTCTACCTTGGACCTTCTTGAGTGGATGTCAGGTTGTTTTTTTCCCTAGACGTCCAAAGCTTTTTTTTTATAGGATGATAAGGTGAAAGGTGAAGGTAGGAATATCAGGGTAACTCATTAAGAGGCAGAGTTGGGTGGGCGACACTTTTCCCACACTAGGATTTGAACCTTTGCATCCAGGATGCTCCCACTACAGGACACTACATGTAGGACAATACATGTGTGTTGTGTGTGTTGTGTTAGTTTCACTCACCCTCCTCTGCTCTGCATCTTAGTGGCAAACAGGACCGTGGATCAGGCCAACATCGTCGGAGAGACAGCGGTTGCCGGGGCCAACGAGGTGTCACAGGCAAGCGTGGAGGGGGTGGAGAACGTCGCCGCATCAGCCGGGCTCATCAACCAGGTCAGTTCCCATAGTAACAGTGGGTTACATTGACAGCTGGTTTAAGGTTGGCCACTAGATGGAGCTCCACTTCAACGTTAAACACATGACAGACTCTAGTGAGAGGGTGAATCGATAAACTTCCTGTGTCTCTCTGTGAAAAAATTGTACATCAAAACAACAAAATCAGTTAATCTGCTGATTGTTTTTGATTAATAATCATTTAATCTGGAGAATCTCTTCATTTGTTAAATGTAGATTTAATTTCACTGACCCATATGTCAAAACCTAAAGATATTCAGCTTACATTCATACACAACTTAGAAAATCAGCTAATAATAAGACTTCAGAAGCTGCAACCGGGGAATATTTTTTATTTTTACTGGATAAATGTACAAAAACAGCATGTTGTGGCTATTAATACTGAAGTTTGAAATAAAATAAAATGATATTTGTTGTCTTTAAAATAAATGACATAAACTGATACAGATTCATTAGATTTGTCCTAGTTTCACCAAGTAATGTGCACTAATTTCTGCAAAGTAACGTACAGATATTGTCTGATATACTGACTGGGCTGAATTATCGGTCAAGCTCTGTTTCAATGATCAACTGATTGAAAAGAAGAACATGAAATGAAGATGTTAACCATCATTTACTTGCATTGCAGTAGGAACTCCATACAGTTTTTAACCAGGTCTTAAAAAAATCTTAAAGGACCACACCAGTGTGACTACGTGTCATCGTCCTTTGTCAGCATCAGCCACATAGGTTACATAAGCCCCGCCCATTTCCCACAAAATAGCTTTATCTATGAGATATTGTGTTTGTTTACATTTTGTCTATTCAATAAACATTACAGAAAGAACCTGAAAATGTGTGACAGCGTCTGTTAAACAAACATTTGTGACAAAAGAAAGCAGCACTTGTAAGGAACTATTTTTACAGGTGTAACAACTTTTGTCTCAACCCCCCTCCACAGATACTCTCTTTAGGAGGAGGAATTGTATACCTAGCAACTTTCACGTGTCCTATTGTGTTTCTATATCCTGTTTCAACATGAATAGCAGTTAATGAGCATTAAAAATACAGTCTGAGATCTCCACAAGTAAACACATGGTTGAATTTGAACAACACATTTGTCAAAGATAGGCCTGATCTCTTTTGAGAAGTCAAAAATAGGCTGGCAGGGTCCTTTTAAAACTCAAATACTGCACAGTTACATTGTAAATGTGATGAAACATTTCTTCGAAAATACATGTGTGGTATGTGACCGTGGCGACTCTCTTGCTCTTTTGCTTTGAACTGCTGTCAAATCTGTTTGTCAGATAAGATGTTAGATGGCCTTTCATCTAACGTTCATGGTTTTCCGCATGTCTCTCTAATTGTTTGTGTATTATGTGTTGCTACTTTTGCTGAAACACTCTGGCAAAGCTTGTGTTTGGTGTTGCTGTTGTTCTCACCTTTTGTTGTTCATGTTGTTTGTGTTTTATCTGTGTTTCCCTGATAGGAGGAGCCTGTATACGAGGTGCCTGTTGGACAGAGCAGTGTGGGGTCATAGGTCATGCTGGGGTGGGCTCTGGGCAGGAAGAGACAGAGAGAGGAAACTTTGCATGCTTGATGCTCTGAGTTATCAGATTATTAAGTGCACCTGTACAATCTAATCCAATAAACCTGCAATAAATCTGACTTTTTTTAGCAGAATCATAGAGGTTTAAAGCTGGCATTTATTGCATGACCATTGTACTGGATTACATTAAATGGCATTAAGTGTAGGCCCAACTAATAAAGTGGCAACCCACTAAATGGGCGTCAAGAGGGGAAAGAAACAAATTTAAATGGACAAATTCTTGCAGAGTGTGGTGCTTTGAGAAAGAGCTTCCACTGAATAAACCTGACTGTGTAAAAGCATAAAAACACATGATGTGTTTCTCAGAAATGTACATTTCTTTCCATCTCTGAAAACAGTTTCTTCCTCCTGACTTCTCAGAAACGCTCTCATTTGTGCGGCAACAATGATACTAAACTTATCCATCTCTAGTCATGCAGCTCCTCCGTCCAGCAATAAGAGACATACGCACTCACAGCAACATCTCCAGCACCTCCGATTTCCCCATTAAATACAACCATGGCATGCACTAATATTGCTTCATGCACTGCTCAGGCTGAACAAGGCCTGTGCACCTGGAGCCTCGTTCATGCTTTAAAGCTCTAATCCAACTAACTGACATTTTGGGAGAAGGTGAAGCATGATGGTAAGAGTTGAGTTGAACCTACAGCATGGTCTTTGTAGTCTAAGCAGTTTCTTTATATCGGAAATAGAGGAATATGAAAGCTAGATGGCCATGGTGCCTGAGGCCGTAAACCGTGCCAACACCTCACCCTTTCATCCTCCCAAACAAAGTACGGCACCTCATTTCTGTGTTTTATTTGTTCTTGTTTTTCTTGTCTTTACTTACAGGGAGAGTACGCAGGAATGGAGCAGGGTGGGGAAGGCGGAGAGGTAAGAAAACAAGTTTGAGTGCCGCAGGGATTAAAGCGAATACTTTCACTTTTGACATCGCTGTACATTTTGCTGTCAAAAAGGTTTTACCCCATTTGACCCTTGACTTGTATTAGTATCATGATTTTGATTTTGATTGATTGATTTTTTTCCCAGCACATAAAATAACAGTGCTAGGAGGGGAAAGGAAGTCCAAGGGCTTGTATGCAATTCCCCACACTTCACAGACAAGAATTTTGAAAATGAGATGTGTATCCTTAAGACATAAAAAACAAAAACAAAATACATTTAAAAAAAAGACAAAAAACAGAACAGAGAAGACAAAGAAAAACACAAAAAACAACAAAAATAAAAATAAAAAAACCAACAAAATATAAACTAACAATATAAGATAAATAACACAGCCGAGCAGAATTTGAGTGGTCTCAGATAGTGGCAGTGAGAAAGTCCTCCAGATGTTTTTTAAAAGCTGGCTGAGTAGATGTTGATCTTAGAGTCAAGTTCAATGTATTCCATGACTTCGGTCCTCTGAGTTTGATGTTTTCAAGAATCAAAAGTAAAAATAATTGTTCTTCAAAAACTGGCCTATGCATGACATTATTAAAATATTTATACTGATGCATTAGTTTATAAACAGCATTTTAATTTTCAAGCTATTTAAAGTGGAAGTTTTTTAACTACTTTATATAAATTAAGGTACTCTAGTCCAGTGGTTCCAAACCGAGATATATGTGAAGAATTTTTTTGACTTTTCTCTCTTTTACTTTTGTCAAGTAGCACATTTTTGTAGCAACTAAAGCTTAAATTGGTTACATTTTCATGTAGATGAACAGTTTTTAAAATAATACATCCATAGACTTTTAAGAAAGATGGAAAATAAAAGTGTTGTGGATAACTTTTTTTTTTTTTTTAATTTGTTGGGTCCAAAATGATTAAAATGATTTTTTGGTTACCTGTGTCTTAGGTGTCCAAAGGCTTGAGAGCTAAAAGTATAATGACTTTAGTATCACGTAGTTTCTCTGTGTCATCAGTGAACAAAATGCTCTGTGGTGATGGTTTGAAGTTGTCTATAAGAACTATAAACACTTTGGTTTTATTTATAACAACACATAGAAATCTAAAAATGTGACAGATGGTAACTTATGGTGTTGGAACAAGTGGCAAGTGTAAAAGGGTCAGGAGTTTAAAGTTTAGCAGCCACTGGTTTAATTTTTAACAATATGATCATCATATATTCTTTTATGTAAAATCTTAATCAGAAAAGCAACCAGTAATCACATCTAATAGATAAATATTGTGGAGTGAAACTACAATATTTTGCTTTACAGCAGAAGTAGCATAAAAACTGATGTGCTCAAGTCAAGGGTTTCAAAATTCTGGAGTAAATGTACTTTGTTCTCTTTCACTGCTGTTCATAACTATTTAAACTTGTTAAATATCTGTTCAGCATCCCCTTAATTTTTGATTTCCCAATTTTCATTTCATTGTGATTTTGCTGCTTTTACTCAAAACATCTAAATTCTTCATCCACCACTGACGTGTTTTAATCTTTTTTTCCATCCTTCCTTCCAGGGGTATTAGTCGACTTCAGGACCTCCACTCCCGTGCTCTCCGGCAGCCCCTTGCTCCCCTCGCCTCGCTGTACTCGATTCCAGATGTTCAACATATTTTTTTGTGACTTTTCAGAGCCAAAATCGACTAAAACAGACTCTTCCAGATGCTGCACCTCAGCCCCTAACTCCCCCTCTGCCTCACCACTCCATGATGCCTCCCCCCTCAGCAACCACCTGTCCTCACCCCTTCTCCCCCTCTCTCACTCGCTGCAGCCTGTAGCTTTTCCTCCACCTCCCGTCTTACCCTCCCCTCACATGTGTGTTCGTGTCGTCCTGATCTGAACCCTGGTGTTGTTACCGCCTCACACCTACCAACCTCACACACAAACACACACGTACACACCAACAAAAAGGACACACCATCATTCCACACATGCATGAGACACACACATACAGTACATGATGCCAATGCCAGCACAGACGCACACACTGGGCAAACATGTATCTTTTGGTGTGTAAATACAGTCAGTCCACAACAATAACTTACTGTGTGACAGAGGCAGAGTATGAGAGGATGCGTGATCTGCTGTTTGTGATAACTTGTGTGTGTGTGTGTGTGTGTGTGTATGTGTGTGTGCATATGTAGCTGCTAGTGTATAAAATAAATCTCCAGAGGCTTGTGCAGGGAATCATGCATTATGGACAGATATCATTCTGTTATGTGTGCAGTAGTTAGTTTGCTATGATAGGCTGCATGAACTGAACTGTAGAATGACTCGTCTCGTGTCGTAACTGTAGAGTAGCAGCTGTTCTGTGTAGTTTTGTGTAGGCTTAATGTGTGTTTCACCTTGACCTTCAGAGACAGGGTTATTACAGTGTCACTAATTAAGGTGCAAAAAACATGCTAATGTTTCAAATTCAACTTTGCTCATTTGATGCAAGAAAATTTGGTATTTCTCGGTAGCATTATGTGATTGTGACTAAAAAAGCAGAAGTTAGAAAGAAAGAACACGATCTATAAATGAATAAGACTAACAGTGACTGTTACTTAGATTTGATTGGCATGTATATTGTCCTTTAATTCTAAAAAAAAAAAAAAAAAAGGATATCTCCTTCCACCAAAAAACACTTTGAAATAGCATCAAGAGCACACAGGTGAACCAAAATGTTTCATGTTAAATCCCCAATGGGGCTCTAAACTTGGCAGAAATTCACATTTGCAACATCCAGACAAAAGAGAAAAAAAATTCAGGCTGGGTTTTGAGAGAAATGTGCAGTAAAAGCTGCATGAGAAAGCTAGAATAATTCCTTTTAATGAGTATAAAAGGTCCTGGGTTTAAATTTTTCCGCATGTAAACATCAAAACGCTTTGAAAAAAAGGGGTTCAAACAAGCTGATACAGAATATTTTGGACAAATGGGAAGAATATGTTGTATTTTTTGCCGAAAGCTACAAAAAGGAAAAATACAAAAGGAAAACTGGGTCTGAGGCACTAAAAATAAATTCTAGGAGGAAATACAAACAGCTGATAAGTTTATCCTTGTCATCTTGTAGTTTCTTTTTAATCTTGTAAAAGTGGCTTGCATGCCATCGAGAGCAGCTGATTCAGACGTCAGTGATGAAACGCACTGATGCAATGAGGCAATCTGTCCACAAAGAGAGCAGAATGAAAGTTCAGGTTTAATCCTGAATAAGTGTTATGTGTAGCTCTATGCATTCTGTGTGAATTCTGAGATATGTAGTTGCTTGTTTGGGTGGTTTTTATTTCACACTAAGTAATCTGAACCCTGGCTGATGTGAAGAGGATCCGCTTCTCCTCTCAGTCAGTGTGATGCCACCTTTCACTGCTCGTCTGCCCGGCATCGGTGTGTGTGTCTGTATGCACTCTATGTGTGTGTACACGTGTGTTAATATAGAATCGCTTCAGCCAGCAAAGTGTGTGTGCGTGTGTGTGTGTGTGGGTGTGTGTGGGTGGGTGGGTGTTTGTGTCTGGAGCAGGTTTGTGTGTTTTTACTTTGAGGCCAATGGAAACTAATGACTGCATGTTGCCTTATCAAGCAATCTGACATTCATACACACACGCACACACACACACACGCACACAGACTACACACTACACATCACTTGTACTAACACACACAAGCACCCTCTGAACAACACACGATCGCACCACAAATACACAAACACAAATCACACATCATGTTTAAGTTGGCATCAAAGCAGACTCGCTGATTTTATAAAACAGTACCTGTGAGAATAAAAAGGTTTTGTTGAAATCCAGCAACTGTGTCAAATTTTTTCTGTTTCTTTCTTTGTTTTTGAAGAGGTGAAAGATGGATCGAATGATGAGTGATCACTGCAGTCAAAACAATTACGAGAGCATTTCAGTCTCACAGACAGGCCCAGGTAACACACTGAGAAGCAACAAGGAGCCTCAAAGAATCATACCAGTGTTATTACATGTCATTGTCTTTTGTCAACATCAGCCACATAGCTTACATAAACCCAAAATAGCTTTAGCCGACATATCGTGTTAGTTTACATTTTGTCCATATTCAGTTTAAGAAAGCAGCTGAAAATGTGTGAACTGAAGTTTGAGCTACGAAGGCGGCACTTGTAAGGAACTATTTTTCCAGGCATAATAACTTTTGTCTCAATAGCTCTCCTCTCTTGCTCAGTGATTTTTGATCAAATAAACTCAGACATTCTCTTTAAAAGGGTGAGTTACCTATACCTAGCAACTTTCATGTGTCCTGTCGTGTTTCTATGTCCTGTTTC
Organism: Naso thynnoides; assembly: GCA_029783665.1. NCBI lineage: Eukaryota > Metazoa > Chordata > Actinopteri > Acanthuriformes > Acanthuridae > Naso > Naso thynnoides. The sequence goes on from JAQLOL010000014.1 coordinate 6,537,157, forward strand.
AACATGAATGGCAGTGAATGGTGTTTAAAATGCAGTCTGACATCTACTCAAGTATATGCATGGCTGGATTTGAACAGTAACATTTGTAGAAGATCGGGGCGATCTCTGCGAATGGTGAGAAGTCAGAAATAAATTAGTATGGTCTTTGTAAGAAATTAGAATGTTTGCTCTCTCACCTAGAAAAAAAATAGATAATCAACAGTCCCTTAAAGTCTGTACTTGGAAGTGCACAGACAGCAGTTGGAAGTGGTTAGCTTAGCTTAGCTTAGCTTAGCTTAAAGAGCAAAAAGAATGAAACAGTCTGGAACTTTAAAAAGAACTATCCGACGCTTTAGTGCCAGAAAGTAAAGTGAAGACTTGAGACAATTAAAGTCACTCCTGCTGGAACGCTCACATGACAATAACTGATTTAAAACACACACAAAAGATCCAGCATCTATGCGAGTGCCAGGAGCTTCAGGTGTTATGTTGCTTCTGGTCAGGTATTCAGTATTTCAGGTTTCACAGCGTTACTTGTTGTGCACTTTTCAGATAAACCGAGTGCAGAGGACACTGACGTGTCCTACAGTAATCAAGTGGAAGTGAAGCAAAAAGCCCCATTATCCTCTCAATATTTAAGCATTCCGCAACATGAAGCTGATGACATATGAAATCAAGTGTTTGACTTTACGAACATATTTATCATTGTATTATTCACATTAAATACACCAAAATCTACTAACTCATATGTATGTTGTATCACAGCAGTAGCAGAAAAAAGAAATTTATCTCAATCCCTTGAGTACATGGAGCAAACAAAGGGTGTGGCCCAGTGAGAAACTTCAGTGCCCCAACCCTGCCAACCAGAGAATTTATGAGTCTGTTTTTATGAATGTTGCTTGTTTTTGCAATTCTCTGTCTCAGTGTCATTGCCCTAACGTTTCATAGGTGAGCTAAAGACAATTACCTCTGGTGGATGATGAAGTTATATTCTAATCTCTCTCTCTTTTTAAATTTTGGTCACTTGATTACATAAATTGTGATAATTAATAAATAATAATCGGTTGTAGAGGTCAGAGGTGAATTTTGTTAGCGTTAAACACAGTCAGGCTAGCTGTTTTCCAGTGTTACAGTGCTAAGCTAACCAGTGATAGTTTCATGTTAAACTTTACAAGAAAAGAGTGAAATCAGTCTGCAGTTCTTGAGAAAAGATAACTTAATGTCAAACTGTGACTAAATGTACCCTGTTTTGACATGACCTCGCACACTTTAGTATGTTTCTGTGTATTTCCCTCCTCCAGGCCTCATCAATGAGGCTGCAGATGGTGCCGAGAACTCCTGCTAAACAAGACATGTTGCATCGTCTCTGACATATATATTCCACAAACATATCACACACAAACTTTTCATCACTTCCACACATTTTCTGACATAAACACGACAATATATGATGTATATTTTAGTGAACATTTTATTGGTTTCCAAAAAATGCATAAAATAAAAATAAAAATTTCCTCCGAACATGAGGAAATGGACGATTAAAACCGAGGAAAACTCAACCAGGGGACGGGCAGTCACTGCGACACGTGGCCCCCTCCCTGCTCCCCTTTCTTGGCCAGCGGAGGAGTCGGGGAGAAGCTGCTTTTAATACACGAGATAAAGCGAGGGGAGAAGGAAGAAAAAGAGAACAGGGAAGTGGAAGAGTATCTATTGAATCTTTAACAGTAAAAACACAAACTATGGACAAAAAATAAAACCTGCTGGGAATCCTAAACATTGGCAACTTCACCGCTAATCTTTATGCCTGAAGAGTGAGAAGACTAAAGAGTAATAAATTACTATTCTCTTTTATTCACAATTAGTTAAATCCATCTAAATCCCTTTCAAACTGAAGTAAAACTGAAGTGGCTCACTCTCTTTTAGAGTTTTCTCTTTCTGAAATAAGGCATCTGTCGTGCTGTCAACTGAAATAAACGCAGCAGAGGGGTCACAAACAGTGATCACAGAAATTGACCTTGGCTGCCAAACAACAATAGCATCAATGTTTATATGAGGGCTGCAGGAAGGCAGGGGTCTTCTACTCTGTCTGTGCTTTATCTCAATACATTTAACCTCGGTCAAAAACAAGAGGAGGGCAATATTCAAACAGAGACAGTATAATGGCAGCACAAAGAGCACAGTATAAATATCAGGCTAGCCGAGCAGCGCTAAACAGTGATATGTTCTGAAGGCTGTTGAGAGAATGAAAGAAGGCAGAGGAGGGTAATCAATAGCAGGTGCGTGAGGGGAGGGAGAGAAGTTTGGGTCGTGGTTGGCCATTTATGTGAATGTAAGGCCGGCCTCGTTGTAGACTTTGAAGACCTTCTCGATGGCGTTGACGTAGGCGGCCGTCCGAAGGTCCAGACCCAGGTTGTACTTGCTTGCTGTGCGCATGATTTGCTAGAAAGGAAGAAGAGAAAACTTTCAACAACCTTCTTAAGGCTCATGTTTAAACTAGATCACAGGCTGCCAACTTTGGCTCACAAGGGTGCACGTACTACAATTTGCTTGGCCGCCAATTGGTAACAAGTCTGACCTGCTGATGCTGATTTTTGCCAGTTCTGACATCTTACATCAAAACACCGTGTACAGAACCGGAAATGATGGAGTTTATCATCTGTGAGTTATGTCACAATGCCTGGAAGTTACTGACAACAAACACATCGAAGTACAACAACTACTTGCTAATTCCACTGACTAGAAAACAGAAAGGGGAAACACTCTTTGAATGAACAAGTGCTGTGTGACGCTGAGTGGTCATGTGATATGCTGAGAGCAGAGCTGTGTTTTATGCGCAAATGCAGCGCAATTATGCCCACTGCAATGTCCCCTGCATTAGCAGTGTGTGAGGCCCCCACCTGTCACTCGTGAGGCACACACAGGCCAAGTCAAATCAGTTCAGTTTGTGAGAAGAGAAGGGAGGGCGATCATTTACCGCAGGCCCTGCTGCAACGATGACTGACAGTCAACATCTGGCCAATCACTGGTCAGAGCCTGACACCAGTGGTCTGGCTGCATTTTTTTCTATTTCAGGATGAGATTATTTTTTTTAAGAAAAACATTTTGTTGAAATAGTTTTTGTTGTTAACTGACAACCTTTTGGACGACAGCTTTATCTACTTTAAATTTACTTATTTATTTCAGGTTCAAATTGAAAGACACAAGTTAGTTTTTTCTTCTATTTCAGGCTGAAGTTATTTTTTGAGAAGTACATCTGTTGTTGAAATCTTTTTTGTATTACTAAGTGATGACCATATTTGTTTCAGATGTCTTTTGTTCTTATTAATAAAAGTCATGTTAAATGCAATTTTGTTGCCTAATGATTTTGTACCTAGTGTACAACTGGCAGCAGCGGTGGGGGGTGGGTTGGGGGGGCTCATAACAAAATTTTGCTTAGGGCCCCAATTTGTTCAGGGGCAGCTCTGGTGGCGCCTCTCCTCAACTCTCAGTGCAAAACTTTCACACTGATGGCATGCTGTTTGTTTGGCTCGCTGTGACTCCATCCCACAGTGATCGGCCGTGGGGCTCTGACACACTGCAGGGCGACATGCAACGTGAACCAACGCATGTATGTAACTGGCCTCACAGAGACAGTCTGACCGAGCACTAATCAAGTCAAAATAAGACTCTGGGCACCGACTGATCAGCTGGCCTGTTGATCTGTGCACCTCTAGTGCTTACTGACATTTAGTGTCAGCATGAAGAATAGGAATAAGTGGCCTCTGCACGTTAACATATGGAACTACGATTTCGAAAACTAGTTATTATTTATGGAAAACTTGGAATAGCGATTCTGAACTTCTGATCAATTTACACTTTAACACCTTTTTCTTTACGGTCATAACTGTCAAAGGATATCAGAAAACTAACACAGAAAACATGAACATTAGTTTCTTGACATCACATTTGCACACACAGCTGTATGAGTGATGTAATTAATTAATTAATCACCTGGACCCAATAAGTGGTAGAAAAATGTTAGACTGATAGTCTTAATCAACTATTTACTATTGAAACCCCACAAAAAAGGATGAAAGTCCTTCTAGACAAGTCCCACCCCTCAGCAGCCATCTTGATCTGGCTTTTTATTGGTTTCTAGTGAGACTGGGCAAATCACAGACAAGGTCTGGGAAGCACTGCACCACAGTAAAATTTCCATATTCAAGGAAAAGTTGTATGTTTCATCGTAGTTAGGTAATACGCTGTTTGTTCACTAAACAGGCTGGACTCTGTTACACCCTGTCTGATAGCTTACCCGCGCAGATCTCTCCATGGTGTAAGCCAAACCAGAGTGAACGATATCCTTCTCAGAGGCACCCTGCAGAGGAAGACGAATGTCAGCCACACTGTTTATCTCAAGATGTAAACTTTATAAACAGTTCATATGCAAGAAAGAGTCCTGACACAATTAATGATTTAGACAATCAACAGAAAATGTATCATTATTAAAAATAACAAACATTAGCTTTGTTGCTTTTAGCAGTGAGAAGTCGGTACTTTTTGCTTTTTCATGAGGGATAAACGTGATACTTTTTTAAGACAAAACCTGGATACAGTAATCTTCTCATATCAATGTTTTTGATGGTGCACTGGCAACCCTAACCCAGACGTTATGTGCACAAACGTGTTCAACACCTTTGTTGTAGGTCTTTAAATTTAGACTTTGTTATTTAACGTTGGCAAAGATCACTGCACCAATTCAACTGTCGGTCAAGGGGAGTGAACTGCTTTTCTCTGACTCGAGACAATTAAAGTCACTCCTGCTGGAACGCTCACATGACAATAACTGATTTAAAACACACACAAAAGATCCAGCATCTATGCGAGTGCCAGGAGCTTCAGGTGTTATGTTGCTTCTGGTCAGGTATTCAGTATTTCAGGTTTCACAGCGTTACTTGTTGTGCACTTTTCAGATAAACCGAGTGCAGAGGACACTGACGTGTCCTACAGTAATCAAGTGGAAGTGAAGCAAAAAGCCCCATTATCCTCTCAATATTTAAGCATTCCGCAACATGAAGCTGATGACATATGAAATCAAGTGTTTGACTTTACGAACATATTTATCATTGTATTATTCACATTAAATACACCAAAATCTACTAACTCATATGTATGTTGTATCACAGCAGTAGCAGAAAAAAATAAATCATCCACATTTACAAATGCTAAATGCAGTTTTTAACACTAACAGTCATTCTTTTTTAAACCAAACTGCAGCAGTAAATCTTGACAAACTTTGCTGAACTGTTTCCACAGGCTACCAAACCACTAGTCAACATTCTCATTCTGGTGCATGTCTAGAGCAGTGAGTATGTGCAGGAGTTTACAGTGCCAGTCGAGTTTGCAACACTGTTTAAAGCTGTGATGTTACCGTTATTTTAGGGTTAACAGAATTGTATGTTCATGGGATGCTTCAGACTTACAGTATTTTGGTAACAAAAGATGAGTTGGTGGCGAAAACTTTTGTCAATGTCAGACTTTCAAATGCCAGCACATGGCTATTTCATGGAAGCAGTATGTACCAGTGTAGACCCGATATGTATCAAACTAGCAAAAGTATCAGTTACAAAGAGACATTTATTTTTTGATCAGTCTGTTCATGAATGTGTGTGTCAGCAGATGTTACTCACAGCAACTCTGGCCTGAAAGTCAGCAGTGGGTACGACTGGGATGGGCCCTCCCTGCTTACCAAACTTCCTCTCTAAACTTTCCTGCACAGACACTTGAAAGAAAAACAGAGGAGAAGAAAAAAAAATTAGAGTCATTGGAACCTTCTCTTGTTTCTGGAATGATAGCAATGACCACTGATAACACACCCACAGTTTTTCCTGTTCATCTAGTTGTACAGCTTGACATTATTTAATTGCATGATATGAACATATATGGTGAACAATATTTTTGTCGTTTCATGATTGGCTGAATGTAAGCAAGCTAAAGAGTATAAATAAAAAGGGAATGAGGCTTTTTGAGACGGATCCTTTCCCTCGGGCAAAGACTTCACATCAGCGGACACAAATTCACGCTGAACTCGCACAGCATCATCACCAACGCTGCCTGAACCACCACAGATTCAGTAAGAATACATTATTCATCCATCTTTCAAATTCTTGTTGACTGAATTGTGGATTAATTGTTTTTTTCTGCTTGTACAGTTAAATAAAAAATTAATCTTGAGTTTAATTATATATAGAATGTAGAATTAAGAGGTCAAGGTGTCACACAGGAGAGAGTGACACTGAGGAGGTAGATCTCATATAAGATGAGACGGTCAGACTTTCAAACTTTGATATGAATCATAATCTGATGTTTGTCTTGTTGCTTCAGGAAGCAGCTGTAAGACGAGAGCATCCATCATCAAGCTGAATAATCCAGAAAATCACAGTGACAAGGGAAATACACGGTATGATAATACAGTTAAGTCTGACTGATACATGTGCTTTAGCATTTATCAGCAGCACATTTATTTACAAAAAGTAATGGCTCTCTTTTTGTTTTAATATAGATGGCTGCTCATCAGAGAAACAACACTGAAGGTGCAGAAGAAGACCCACAAGTGAGAAACAACAAAGACTATCAGACTAGACTGTTATTAATCAGTAGCATGTTGTTTTACAAAAAATAATGGTCCTTTTCTGTTTTTGTTTTGTTTTGTTTTGTTTTTTTAAATCCAGGTGGCAGTTCAAATTTTAGACCGTAGAGACAATGACCGAACACTACGTGGGGATGAAGAGGGTCTCTATTTCAATGTTCGAAAGGGTGAAAAATTTTGCCTCAGTTTCTATACCACACGGGTAGAAACATGGCAGGATAGGTTTAAACAAGAATTTCCTGAACTTGAAGTAATTGTAACACCACCCCAAATTAGACTGAAGTCCAGCGAGGGTACCATAACTTTGTACAAAAAAAAGGTGGTAATAAATGGAAAAAAACTCATAAATAAAATTGAAAACAGGTGGACTGAACTTGCAGTTGCAATGATGGCAGAGGATTCCTCGTCCAGTGAAGAAGGAGAAGAAGAAGAAGAAGAGGGAAGAGGAGAAGAAGGAGGACAAGAGGAGGAGAGAGACACCACGATGAACCAGAGGATGGCGAATCTCTCCCTGAGCTAGAAAAAACACCCAACCCCCTGCAGCCCCCCTACTGATAAGAATTAAATTGAATAACTAGGAGGGAGGATTTTAAGTCCGTGCTGAACAACAGATGTGTTTATCAAACAACTCTGTTCTAACTATTTGGAAATCATTAAGAGTAATCCCCATTCCCAAGAAAACTGAAGCTGAAGAAACGTAGGATTTCCAACCTATTACCATCACACCCATTCTCAGTAAATGCATGGAGAGAGTCATATGCAGTTACCTAATGCAGTCACTCAGTGAACACCTAATCCCACTGCAGCTTGCATTTAAGGCCAGGAGGGGAGTGGAGGACACCGGCCTGACTCTAATATATGCAGTGATTGGAAACCTGGATAAATCAAAAGCCCATGCACCAATTCTATTCACTGACTTCTCTTCTGCATTTATTACTGTTAATGCAGGCACTCTGTGTCATGTCTTTTTAATCTGCATCTCTGTTATTTGCTGGATAAAAGCATTCATATGTAACCGACCTCAAAGAGTTAAGGTCAATGAGCTTCTGTCTGACAGTCTTGTAAGTTCTGAAGTCCCCCAAGAGTGCATTTTGTCACCAGTTTTACTTTTTTTGCGTGTGTTGAAACAAATTAAATCATGTGTAATATGGACAACTGGTTTAAAAAAAAGAAAAAAAGTATTTTTTCCTACAATTTAATTTGATCTAATAATTGAAATAATAATTTGATTTACAGGTTACTTGGTTGTTAAATCAATTATGTATTTTTTCGGATTTACAATATATGCTATATAGTACATCAACCTGCATGTCTTTATCTTCAACTTCTGGTTGTGGTTTTTATGAATTGTGTAACAAGAGATAAAATGTAGCACCATATATAAAGCAAATGTAATGATAATGTATCTTCTGCTTGTGTCTTATGATCCCAGCTCACTCTAGTCTGTCTGCAGGGTATAGAGGAAACAAACAGCTGGTTTGCACTCACTGAGCAGGTGGTAGTTTGAGTCCCTCTCGTATTTGAAGGTCAGTCTTCCATAGCTGACATGGTTGAGATTTTTTAGCCACTCAAAATAAGACACTGTCACACCGCCAGCATTCAGGTACATATCCTGCAGGATGAAACATCACAAACTCAGACATCAGCCTGTTTGGAGCTTTCCTCACTTTTCTATGTATTGAAATGTTTTTAATTTAACTTTCTCTGTACTGCAAAAATGATTGTAAGATTTAATTTGGGAAGAAAATGATTTATTCTGTAAAATCAATAAACGGGGTGAAAAATAAATTATCAATAAATTTTGCTTTTGTGAAACTTATTTTAAAAAGTCCGCATGAAAACAGACATTTAGAGTAAAAACACAAGAACTGATGGCAAAAAAGTGAGCACTAAAGAGTTTCAGGGAAATTTCTGAAAGCATGGAAAGGACCAGAGAGTAAAAATGTGTTGTTTTATTCTGCTTACTTTATTCTTTGGTTTCACAAACCTTATAATGTATCTTAGGAGTTGACACATAACTACACACTGAGGAGAAGGGTGTGGTTTACTCAGATTACATTGACAGTGCTGGAAACATGCAAACAACAAACTGTTTTTAAGATGTAGAGGCATCAAACCTATCGTTTGTCTGAACATCCAGGAGTCCAATTAATTTACTTGAAGCGAGATGAACTAAAACAACCAATTAAAAATGAATTATCCATGAAGCTGTAGCTTCAAATTTAAATGCAAAAAGCATTTCAAATATTTACACTCAGACACTGCGGAATATAAGATTTTTGCATTATATTTGCATCCTGCGTCGCAGTTTGTGCACGTGTTTACTTACAGGAATAACCATGACGTTGTTCTCCAGGAAGACCTTGTCAGCATCTGGGGTGGTGGGACCATTGGCACCCTCAGCAATGATCTAATGACAAAACATAATCTTGACATGAGTGTGTCCAAGTTGCCAAGTTCTTAATCATGTAAATTCAAATGCACACTTTAGGCACAGCGCTGCAGCGAAATCGGAGAGTTACTTTGGCCTTGATCCTGGGGGCATTGTGACGTGTGAGCTGCTTTTCTCCAGCAGCAGGGATCAGGATGTGGCAGTCAGCTTCCAAAATGTTCCCTTCGTAAGGTTTGGCTCCTGGGAAGCCGACAATGGTGCCGTTTTGCTGCAGAAAGCACAGGGACACACACACAAACACGCAGAAGAAATATATTTGAATGTTTGGAGACTCAGAAAAATCATGTAACAGCAATACATTTATGTAAAATGAATTAGAAAGGTTAAAAATAAAGGAACTGACGTATTCTGAGGAGTGAAAACAGAAGAGAAACAAAGAATACAGTGGAGTAAAAACAGACAGGAACGAGGGAAAGGCAGTTGTGTTGGTACCAGCTTGTAATCCTCCAGCTGTTTTGGGTCGATGCCCTCTGGATTGTGAATGGCTCCATCAATCTCACCGATGCCCACACATTTGGCCCCAAACCTGTGCAGGTACCTCATGGAGTGGAGACCCACATTACCAAAGCCCTGTGAAAAGTCACAATATGGTAATTATCACCAAAGGCCAACAACGACCACAGCGAGGTAAACACTTTCAACTGATACTCCTGTTTCACTCCAACCACAAACTGTGATTCAGCTCCACACAATTACTGTACATGCTCTGATGCCACCATGTGGCAGGATTAGGTTATAACATCATTATCTCCTATTATATGACCTGAAGAGCTCAGACAGTTTTCAAATATTCTGTCAAATGCGGCTGATAAATGGAGAGAAGACAAATAAACAAAACAAGCAAAAATGAACAGAAGGGATAACTCATTCTGTTGCCTACTTGCTGTCTAAAATGTATAAAAATCACAGATTTGCAACCTTCGCCACAACAATATAAGACCACCAGAGATTAAATGATTGCAACTTCTGAATATATTGCATGTTAAAATCTCCAGGGTTATTCTTTTTTCTATTGTCACGTTATACAAGAGCAGAAATGTCCAAAGAACAGAACAGGGGGACGATCACGGCACAAAGGCTGATTTTATACGGCCCGCAGCTTCCATCTTAATACGAGTTATTTATGGCCCACCAGCACTGCCAAACAGAATAAAAAAATCATGCATATTTAAAATGCAATTTTTCTTTTCACCTAATGGTAGCAGCACCACTTTGTAACTTGGCCTGGCTGTGTGACCCATGCTGTGACTCCTACCGGCTAAATTCTGCCATGGGCACTGTAGATAAAAGGAGAAAAGTTGATGTTTAGGGCTGCCGCTTCCAGGAGAGACCGAAATTGCAATATTTTTTCACTAAAAGCGAAACAATTGTGTCAGTCTACAACAGCGGTTCTTCACGTGGGCCCGCGAGTCGAATGAAAATACCACCAAAGTTATGAGGTGGCCATGCTAACTGCTGAACATGGCAGGGCCCTTGGGTATTTTCACATTATCAAATCTGGCCCTGTTTGAAAAAAAAAGCTTGGACACTCCTGTACAAGAGTATCATCAGATCACACAGCTCTAACTCAGATTTAACAGAACTGCGGCAGAGTGCAGACACTAAGACTTCACTGACATTTTTACTGGGAGCAATAGGGGAGTAAAAACACGTCATTTTGGTCTTGATGCTACACCAGAGATCCGTTCTCTCCTCGCTCACTAATAATCTCTAAGAAAAACTAATCTAAGTACAATGTAATCCTCAAACACACTCTCACACAGACACACACACTGGAGGATTAGCTTTTCCAAGATCCACGTCATGATTCAGCTGCTGTCACCACCTCTTCACCCAAACACCCCATCCACAAACATCTTCCCCTTTCAACATCTCTCTCTGTTTCTGTATTGTTGCCAAAAAAAAAAAAAAAAATCTGCCTTTTGAAAGTCTAAGCTCTGAAGGAATATTTGATGATGTGTTTATTATTTGTTTATTTAAAGGATCCCCATTAGCTAACACCAGAGGCAGTTAGCTAGTCTTCCATTAAACTTCCATTTGCATTACATTCAAAAAATACGAAATTTACAAAATATAATTCATAATTCAGCATAATATACATCACATACAAGCTTCATTTACCAACAACACTACATACAATAATTTGAAGCAAGAGCAAGTAAGAGCAGAGCCTATGACTCTTCAGTGTTACTTTATCAAGAACACTGGAATACAGGATTTGACCCTAAACACCACAAATGATTTGAGACACAGAGCACCCAAGACATTCTGGGCACAACCTAAATCAAAAGAGTGTGAAATACGTGTGGACAGCATCACTTCTAACTGACTGAATTTCTCTAGCTGAAAATCTTTGGCAAGTTTTGTTTTAAACCTTTTGGGTGTTATTTGTTATATATTAACTGATAATAATAATGAAAATTGCTTAGGATTTGCTTAGGGTGAACTGTGAAGTATTCAGTTGGAGTTTGATAGAGCCCTGCCACCATTAACTTATGCTAGCATTAGCATTAGGGCTAAATGGCGAGCCGTGCAAACTCCCTACTGCATCTAATGAGCTGTAAATGGTCTCTATCAATAGGACAAGGACTGAAGAAGTCCAAAAACAGACCCTATGTCAAAAATTCTAGCAGTAGAAACAAGTACCTTGGGGTTCCCTCCCCATGTGTTAGTGTTGGTGAAGGTGCGTGTGTGCCCATTAAATGTGAGTAACTGCCATCTAACAAAAATTTGTGAAACTTAACTCTATCATCTATCAGAATAAGCCATATGGTATTGATTTTTTTAACTAAAACTGAATCTCAACAAGCAGACGTGGAGGGAAAGTTGAGAAAAATAATTTATTTCTTATGAATAAAGAAGAGGGGAATCTCCAATGGTTCACTGCAGTCTACTCGGTATAAGGAGATCAGTGCCGGGCTGAAACAGATGGCTCTGCTCTGATTGAGACGCAGCACTAAAGCTTCTCATCATGAACTCAAACGAAAAACTGTAAATCCTGTGAGTGTCTGCAGCACATTTAGGATCCTCCCTTTATCTTTTCTCGAGTAACACGTTTTTACTGCGGTCAAACAATGTCTTTGTGAATGTGAGTGTGTGTACCTGGATGATGAAGGTCTTGTCCTGGAAGCCTGGTGTCAGGCCCAGCATGCTCATGTAGGACGCCTCGTTGATGAAGTTCTCGATGCCGTGGAAAACTCCACGACCTGTGGCTGAGATACGCCCGTGAATTCCTCCCTGGCTGATGGGCTTTCCTGTCACACACGCATGGGCATTGATGTCCTACACACACACAAATAGATCAGGTGACTTCAGCATTAGTAAAAATGACCTACAAGGTATCAAGGTAGATTTCTGAAGCTTTAGTTTGGATTTCCCACCCTAAGAGAGCACTATGAGAACAAACAGCAACAACAATGGCCCGGGTGTAACTGCAAAACTGCAAAATCTCCATTATAATACTTATTAGGAACCAGCACCAAGACCAAAATTTATTGCAGACAACAAAATATGTTATATTGTATTAAAAAATCTGCTACTTTTTTTGGAATTTAATTCAATACAGACTGAGATTTTTGGAAGCCAGCATCTAGTGGTCATTAGTGGTACTGTATCTCTATTTCCTACATAAGCTCCAAATTTCAGCTATGGTGTTAACTGCTTGACATACACATAATAAGAAGATGTGTACTGCTACTGTGGCAGAAGGTAAGACAGCTGACTGCACGTCAGTACTCACTACCCATAATTCTCTGCCCTTAGATACCCAGAGCAGGAATGTGTCATCCACTCCTCACACATACACGCTGTATGTGAAGCAGAGGACACATGACTACTGTCGGTATGGTAAGAGGAGGTCAGAGAGGAGAAAAGAAAGGGGAGCGAGAAAAGAGTGCATGTCATGAGTGGGAGGCTGTGGGAAAGAGTAACATTGGGGTGACTGGCCATGTCTCCTCTCACCACTGAGTTAGTTTTTTTTTTAAGAGGGCACAGGGGTGGGGGGTGGGGGGAGCATAGGACTTGGTTGGTGACGAAAGCGTGCACTGAATGCGTCACATTTCGCCTGATCAACCAGTTAAAATGCATAAAAAAACTGCATTGCAATAGCTGGGTTTCAACCACTAGAATGCAGTCACTACACACAATTATAACCGAATATGGAAAAGTCAGCTAATTTGCACTAACATGTCAGGATTTCAACTTGAATCAATCAAAAACACTACTAAATACTGATTGGCCTCCGTTTTCAGCTGAAAAAAGTGGTTTAGAGGTTTAGTTACCCTTTAAGCTTTACTAACCAATCACTTCTAGTCCAGTCTGTACAATCAGTCAGATTCTCTGAACTCTGCAGCCGGCTTTTCCTGACTCATGCTGACTTCACCATTAAACTTTCTTCTGGCCTCAAAACAATTCAAAATCAAGGTCGAGTGAGAGTATTTAATGACTTTTACTTTTGATTATTCAGATCTAAATATCAAAAACAGCTGCAACAGATATGTGAACCCATGTTTAAACACACACATGGTAAATAGGTTCTGTCTTTAGTCAAATATACCAAGTCTGATGGGATTCGATAAGGGAATGCTTAACTGAAAACACACACAAACACACACACACACACACAGAGGCCTGAGTGTGTTAAGCTTTCAAGAGGAGGAATGACTCAGTGGTCAGCTATGAAGGGAGGAACAGGAAAACCACAGCTTAGGGTTTACATGTGACTCATTCCTTGTTTTTAATTTGTCCTGCTCTAAAATTTGTACCATAAACAGCAAAGTCAACTATATTGGTCGTGCATGTCTGAGAACTCACGGTGTGTGCGATGGTGTTGGCATATGTGTCAGCGATCCAGGACATTTCCCTCTCTCCTGTGCTCATGTCTGGGGCCGGGACATCGATACCAGGTCCTGTTCAAAAAGGCGGGGGAGGGATGGAGGGAGAAGTGAGAGATTTAATGAAGCTGAATGAATACTTCACAAACGGGTGATTAAAATGATTTTTTTTCGCTTCAAGTATATCGTCATCTTGTCAGCATCAATACATATGAGTTGCAGGAGTAACGCGAGTGCCAGGCTTTGTGTCCTTGTGTCACATACACTTGTGCCCTCAAGGGCCTCATACCCCAGAACGAGGTCCAAAAACAGAAGCAGACATGCAGAGAGGAGGGGGCAGGGAATGGGACTACTAAGAAAGACAAAGTTTGACCATGTTACACTCACAATAAGCAGGGCAGCGATGTGTGCAGCTTAGTCTCCACAGTGTATAAAACGCTACTTGAGAAGGCCTTTGTGTAAAACTTCAACAAATGAGATAACTGTTGCAGTCTACAAGCATGTAACAGACAGCGTCATCTTTCTCTCTGCCATGTTTGAACGGACCAAATTATCAACAATAACAGGCATCTAGTAGGGCTGTTACTGTTTGAGAGAATGAAGTTCGAACTAATCCAAAATGACCTGTAATTCGTTATCGATAACTGTCGATAAATTTTGAATTATTTATTGATCTTTCCTTATGCACCACTTTTTTTTTGCCATCCACTTTGCTGCCGCTGTTACACCGCAGTATCTCCGTGGCAGGACTAATAAAGGATTATCTTATTTTAGCATGTGAGGAGAAGGAACTAACGTTACAGCACTCATGACTTAAACACCCAAAGTTGAGTCAACTACGCTAGTGGGCTTATAACGTTACATCATCACTCCGTTAATTGTGTTGGTACTTTGTGAGGAGGATCAGGATACTGTTGGGTGACGTTTTCTAGAGAAGTATTTGTGGCCGTGTGTGTGTGAGAGAGAGAAAAAACAGAAAATAAACTTGTGTGACAGCACTGAACTTTATAGGCTCTTAACAACTAACGTTTCCATGTGAGTTTTATGCATAATGAATGCTTCTCTTACCATCTTAACTTGTAAAAATGGTTTATGAAAAGTTTTGTCTGCTGTTTTGACATGCTCACTATCTGAGCACTGCTGCCAGTGTGGGTCAGACTGCAGAGCAGGGAAAGAGAGGAGGGGGTGCCTTTTGTCATGATGTGGCAATGGTTGGCTCAGTGGACGATGCGATACAGAGAGACTGCAGTTTACATTTCCAGCAGGTAGTTACAGCTCGAACATGAACATTTCAATCCACTTTCAAATGAATATCCAAATTTTGGATAAAAAGTGACAGCCCTAGCATCCAGGCAGGGTTGAACCAACCTGCTGTATAGGGGCTGCTGACCTGCTGAACCTATAAGTTAACGTGTTCTTGTGACCAAAGTTAATACGAACACTACCACTTTCTTCCAGAAACTAATTACCAATTTATTCCTGTATCATTATTATGGTGAATAAATTTCTTCCTAAAGATATGCGAATTGCCTATTTTCAACCTTTTCATTTGTTAGTGCACAAACCCCTGAGTGATCTCACGTAGCGGGTCCTTGTCACAGGTCCTTGTCTGGAATATCTCATACATCTACAGACGTTACGAGATCAGTTGCTATTTTCTGCTTCCTCACTGTTTCTTTCAAACCATAATCAAATATCTCCTTTTTTAGTTGACACAGGCAAACCCTGAACTACCCCAACCTGAATAAACAGTGCTGGATGACAGGAAATGTTTGCTTCTATGGGTGGAAACATTCACCTCTCACCATCACAACCATTATAATGGAGTCAAATGACATTAACACCAAGAACACTGGCACGCACCAAGCAGCAGACAAATGAATACTCCTACATGTTATAAAAATAACTTTTAAAGACTTTAGCGATTTGATCAACTGTTTAAATTCACACCCTTACACACAAGAACTCACCAATAAAACCCTTCTTGGCCAGCTCAATGGTGAATCGCCTGGTTATCTTTTCCAGCTCATTATCCTGCAACAGACAAAAACAGTATCAAGTTTAGGAAAATCACCATGTTGCTTGGTTACAGTGTAATATGACACTCACAGAAGGGAAGTTATTACACAAAAATGGTCTTAAAAAAAGAGTAAGCAGGAGAAGATTAACACCAATCACAACAGTGTCCATTAGATACTGAAAAAGATGCTTCCAGAAATTTAACAAAACTGAGGTTTTTGTTAAGAGGTTTTCTGCCAATGAACTCTGAGCTCAAAGGAAACAGCCCGTCACTGACCTTCATGCCTGTTTATTCACAGTATCCATCAGTAGACAGATTAAAAACCAAGTACATAATCCAGCGAGAGGCAGGAGGGGGCCATTTGTTACTTAAAGGAATTTAAATTGAAACCAAAAATATTCATAAATCTTATCATCTATTAATATTGCAGTATCTCCAGCCTTTAAACTCTAAGTGCTTAAAAGAATAACATCCTACAGCCGTGCATTCCTTTTGCATTCCTGTGTGAGAGAATCATACTCTGTTTGTTTGGATGTGAGAAAGAGAGAGAGAAAAACAGGAAAACTGATGTATTTCTTATGACTGCCAGCCTTGTGTTCGTCTTTGCGTCCTAGAAGTATCACGGCACAAGGTTAAACATGTCTGCGCATCTCTACATGTGCATGCGTGTGAGTGTCAGGAAGAGGATTGACATTAGACGGCTTACGGAGTAATTCTTTGGGTTGATCTTGACTCCAGCTTTTGCTCCTCCAAATGGCACATCTGGGAGAGAATAATACAGCTTAAAAACCACAGCAACACTGACATTCCTGTGCCAAACACACATGACATTAATATTAATGTGCAAATTCACATTTTTTATGTGTGTGATTGTTAGAAAAGGAAGCAGAAAGATGGATAACCATTCTCTGGCACAGCTGCATGATGACCGACCCTACATCCTGGCAAATACAGTCAAATGCAGTAGATTTTCAACATTTAATATGAGGTGGATGAATTGCAAGAATCTGGTGAGCCAAACAGAATTAAAGGGATATTCCCCAATTTCTGACATATACCCTTATTTCTAACCTAACTAGCCCTAATCGTATAAATAGAGACCATTTTCAAATCATTTGATGCGATACAGAGTTTGGATGACTCGCCATTTAGCCCCAGTGCTAATGATTAATGCTAGCGCAAGTCAATGACAGTAGGGCTCTACCAAACTCCAATTAAACACTCCACAGTGCACTCAAAGCAAGTTCAATGTGACAAAATTTTATTGAGACAAATTCCAGTGTTCGTAGAATAATTTTAGAAGTCAAATTATGGCCGAATTTCCTTAATTTGTGGCTTGGTAGCCACAGGAAGTAATTAGTTCAGCAGCTTCCTGTTGCTGTTAGCGCTATCCAGAACCACGAGTGATAGAAATTCAGCCATATTTTGACTTCAGGAATTATTCTACAAACATACTTTTCACCTCAACGGACTGTTTTCATGTTAGACTTGCTTTAGCAAGCAAGCAAGCAAACTTTATTTATATAGCACATTTCATTCCAAATGGAAGCACAATGTGCTTTACAGGACAATGGACCACCAAAAATTCACAGTTAAAATAATAAAAGCATAGTTAAAATCATTTTAAAAAATAATAATAATTTAGGTGCACTGTAGAGTGTTTAATCAGAGTTTGACAGAGAATGCTACTGCTGCCATCAACATGCACTAGCGTTAGCATTTGTGGCTAAATGGCGAGTAATCCAAACTCCTTAAGGCATCAAATAGCCTCTACCATTAGGCATAAGAGTGGTTACTATTAGGTGGAAAATGAGGCCTTATGTCTTGTCAAAAATTCTGGAATAGCCCTTTAATACTGTATGTATATGTAGAGATCAGTGGATAAGCAGCGGGAGGTTTTGTGAAGAGCTGTAAAGACTTTAATACTTACCAACAACGGCACACTTGTAGGTCATCAAAGAGGCCAAGGCCTTGACTTCATCCACAGACACATCTGTACTGTAACGGATACCTGAGGGAAAGACACACACACACACACACACACACACACACACCCACACACAGGAAGAGTTTACAACATGGCCACCACAAAGAAAAGAAAAAACATTGGGTTTTTTTGTTTTGTTTGCTTGTTTTTGATGATTTAAAAAAAAAAAAAAAAAACATTTTCACATTTTTTTACCAAATTAATCTTTCCTGTATTGAAATTATACATGCAGGTTTATGAGTTAAAGTGACAATTGAAACTGTAACACAAAGTGTCCCGAGTGCTACATGAGGAGATGTTTAGCCAGCAGTGAAACTATCTCTTCTATATGTGCAGCTAAACAACAGAAAAAAAGGGAAATGAGTAGCGGAAACTATCACAGAGCGGACTGGACCATTATGTTCTCAACAACCACCACATAAACAGGTCAGAGATCACTGATTAGTGCTGGTAGTCACGTTAGCCACAATGGGCGGGTGGAGACCGAGTGAACCAATCGCAGCCTTCCATTCTGACCCCAGCCCTGAAGTTGCAGTCATTCATTCCTGTTGTCTAGGGTTTACTGCCATCGCCAGGGCAACACGTGTGTGCTGCGTTATGTGAGATCATACAGCCAGGCTGCCCAAGTTATGCTACTCGATCTTACTGGCACATTGTGTGTGTGTGTGTGTGTGTGTGTGTGTGTAGGAAAGAGAGTCTGTATGGCAGCACCAAATATAGAATATCCAGAGTCAGCTTACACAGAGAAACTCAAGGGCAAATAGCACAAAGAGGAGCCAGCAGATTGCTTTATGGAGTAAAAAGCAACATGAGTGTCTATTTTCTCGTTACGATGTAAGTTAAAACACCAGAAGCACAAGTAAAAGCCCACCAACCACGATGTCATCTACAAGTGTCACCCAATGCTGCAATTAAGTCCCCACCTACTTTGATTTGCGTCACTGCAGTCGAAAGGAAAAGACCAAACTTCCTATAACAAAGCTTAATCTTTCATACTGCTGCTGTGGCTCTACCCATATCTCTAGTTCTATTCATCCGAGATCAGCTGAGTTCCTTTGGGCCAACAGAGGACAACATTAAGCTCGCTGATTGAATTAAAAGAAAAAAAAAAAAAAAAACAGGCTGCCTACCCTTCCCCCGTCCATTTCTCCACCAAGCCAACAGCTCACCACAGCAACCAGATCCAAAACATTTCTTGAAACACATTCCTCTGAAATGGGAGGCTGACTTTTTTTCGGAAATATAGAGAACTCACACTGAAAGTTAGTCGGAGCAGTGTGATTTCCACAGTCTGGGCTACAGGCAGACATGTTTGAGCTGTTCTGTAGTTCTGTTCTGCTTCAATCATTCAGTGCATTTACCCAATACTGTTATTGACACTTTTTCATGATTGTATCCTCTGATGAACAGATATTTTTTCCTTAGTGCACCTATAAGAACTTTTAAAGTTTCCTAAAAGTTAAGTATACAGTTATTGATACTTGTAGAAGCTGTGCTAAGGGTAGACGCATTTCGTTCCATTGTTCTACTCCAGCAGTGTAAAAAGTGAATTTGGAGTGGTTGAAGTCTCTCACAATTTAATAACTACGTGAAAATCCATTCAAGCTGATGTACTTAACTGGGAGAAACAGAATACAGCTGTCACGTTTCCTTTTTTTCATTAATTTAACAACCAGTCTATAGTTGCTGATCTGATATGTTCTGTATAGGCCTTGTATGAGCCCTTTTTGGGCATCCTGCCACTATCTTACACTTTTTACTTTTGCTGTTTTTTGTCTTTTTGCCTTCTGTCTTATAATTGTGCAAAATAAAAATCATATCAAATTGTTGTCTGAGAGTTATCACCGGCAAACCACTCTTAAATGATGCGTAAAATGTGAAATTTTCTGGTAGAGTAGCTCATGCTGTTTTAAGGAATGGACAAAGCTGATGAAAAAAATACCTACATTTGAACGTGTTACCTAGTAAAGTAATGAGGAGAGAAAAGTGTAGGGCTCCTTTCTGTCTATAATAGAGGAAATATCTGTCTAAATTTGTACTGGCACCTGGTATAATGAATTGTTAGATTTTGTAACTGGTGTACTCAAGGCACTCTTTTTTTGTGTGGTCTTTTGTTTTGTATTCTCCTTTTTGAATGTTCGTTCTGAGTTGTTCACAGCTGTCTCATTTTGGAACTGTATTGAATGACTGGTATGTGCAGCCTGGGTTAATTAAAGAGGAGAAATATTTGTGTTTAAAGACTGATTTCTATTATTTATTCCTCTGTCTTAGTCTATAGGATAGTGATGTTTTTAGTTGTTTAAAAAAAAAGTTGGGGACAGTGAACACGTCTGTGATGTTATTAAGTTTTGTAACATCTGCTGTCCTGTCAAGAAATATCAATTAAAAAAAAAAAATAATAATAATAATTCTGGGAGAATTTTTTTACTAACTGCTGAGCACTCTACTACACAGCTTTTGGGTTTTTTTTTACTTTATGCATTATGGAGTGCCCCTGCATATCTACTGCTGCACGTATGCTTTCCATGTGACAGCAGTGACATTTACTCTAAATATTCTTTACAAAACTGGAGTGGCTGGTACTACTCCACAATGGAACAACTTTCCAAACTCTCTCTCTCTCTCTCTCTCTCTCTCCCACACTCACACTCACACTCACACTCACACTCACACACACA
>JAQLOL010000014.1:6557832-6571538 GCA_029783665.1 Naso thynnoides
ATTCAAGACTGGTGGTCAATGGAAAGTGCTAGCATGCACTTGCCTAAAGGCACCAGATAACTTTCCAATATCTCTAAACAGCCCTGTGTGCTTGTTGTGATTGTTTATTTACCATGTATTTTTTTTTTTTAGATTTGGAATACCACTTTATGTATTGTTTTTGACAGATGTTTTGTTTTGTTTTGTTGACCTAGCACATCTGCAGTGGTTTGCGCATGCGCCCTGCGGTTTATCATGCATCTTCTTCTTCTTCTTTTGGCTGATCCCTGTTGTATTGATGATTGCCATAGCAGATCATCTGATCATTAGCAGACTGGGCCCCACCCAACCCAATTAACCCCAAGATATGCCTATTTAATTTGGCATAGGCTTTTTATGCCCAGTTTATCGAGGCAGGGGACAGGCAATTAGGAATGCCCAAGCTTGCGCATCCACGGTGGCTAGAAAACCACTTGGGGTTTGGTGTCTTCACCAAAGACACTTTGGCATGGGGACAGAAGGGGGACTACACAGAAAGTGGATGACTCATATAACATTAAAGCATATCACTTTATAGATATTTCATAGTTTGATTTCTAAACTTGATACTTGTATGATACTCCTGTGCTAAACACAAATCATTTCAGTTCTTCGAAATATCAACAAAGACAAAGCAAATGACGTTTTCATACGTTGTGATTTGTGCACACCAAAGCAGGAGATTAACTTGATCAGAATCTGTTGTGCCCAAACTTTAAAGTGTACATCACGCTAAGCACCATTGCTCATACAGTACGGGATCCCAGAAGTTGTCATAGGACATGTTTGACAGTGTGGCTAGTTAAGAGTGATTGATGCCTGCAGCCCTCTCAACTGTTATGGAGAGATGAGGGGGAACAAGTGATGCAAATCAGATTGGAAGCTTCCTGCTGGCATCTGACTTTAGGAATGGTGATTAAAAACACATTATTACAAAGACAACATCTGGTGGGGCATTGAGAGCGTCAGCCAAACACAAGTGTAGTGCTGCACTAACCTGGCAGAGGATGTGCAGAAGATGAAAGGCGGGAACTAAACTCCATTTTAACGAAGAAAAATGAAAAACAAAAGAAGCCTTAAATCAAAATCCCATTTCACTGTTTGATAATTCTGGAACAAACTGAAAACAATCCATACCAACTGGTTTCATTGTCACGGTGTTTGCTTATCTTCAGATTTTTTTTAAATTAATTAATATATTTTATTTGAATTATATTTGTTCTATTTTCAGATTTCACCACACACATTGATTTAGAGGTAAACATTGTAATACATGTTCAAACTTTAAGACACAGACTATTTTGGACCTGGGCAAACATGACATGTTGTTCAGCAACAGTCATTGCTGTGGTCGGGATGGTTACTGAGGAAAATGACTGTGTCACCTATCAGTTACATAAAAAGGTAATTAAAACTGAAACAAACAATGACAAATGAGGATAATTTTCTTTGATGGCACACTGCAAAAAACAACATCTGTTGTGGTGCTGATGCTGTGGGGCTGTAAGCTCAGTGCAGCAGCATCATCCTGGCAAAGCATGCATGGATGATCGTCAGGCAGTGTTTTACTCTGGACCAAATGACTTTTTGTCAAGGTCTCGTCTGAATGGTCATAACATTCATGAAGACAATGGAGTCAACAACGATTATGTTTTTTTTGTTTGTCATTAAATCATTAGACGTCTCTCTGAGACTAATGTTGATTGTTTTCAGTCAGTTGTTACTCTGAGTCTTTATCTCTTTTTGACCTAAAACGATCTGTTTTGTTCTTCATTTTTTATACCAGATCTGTAAAATGTAGATTTGTTGTGATTATATTTTCTCTGATCTTAAGTTTTTATCAGAGGCGAACAATTAAATGCAAGTGGTTTTGCAATTTCATATTCAAAACAATTCTCAAAATTCTGCTAGTTTTGATGGATTTTTACAACTGTTTAAGTTTAGAAAAACTTACTTTGCACCTGTGTTGAGTTAACACCTTCTGTTTTTATGCCCCTAAACTGTGGAATATGCTGCCGCTTGATATCAGAATGGGAAGCTCTCAATGAATTTTTAAAAGTAAATTAAAGACCTATCTTTTTAATTTGCTTTTAATCAGGAGTAATGTTGCAGTGACCTAGCACGGTGGACAGAAAACTGTAGTTTTAACGGTAAACTAATTTGACATTTTATTGGTTCGTTGTTTTCTGGTTGTTTTATCCTGCATTTGTTTTTGTATTTTATTGTTTTGTTTTGTTTTATTTTGTTTATGTTGTTTTATTCTGCTTTTACTGTTGTACTTTATTGTTTTATTTTGATTGTAATCTTTCTAATTTTAAATGTGTTTGTTCTGTCTGTTGTTTCATTCTGCTATGTGAAGCACTTTGGGCTGCATGTTTGTATGAAAGGTGCTATAGAAATAAAGTTGAGTTGAGTGTGACCACAAAAATAGTCAACTTCAACGTCATTTATAATACTATCACACTGTGGTAGTGCTATAATTGTAATTTTTTTTATCATGGACTGGCAGCCTGACATTAAAGTTGGACAAATTTTAAGTCTCACTGCTGCATATTCAACAACTGTTTATAAATGTTTACTCAGCTCGACCACAATGACTCTTTTCTTATGTTGTCAGTAACTAGAAGATATCATAGCAGATCAAATCATGGAGTTTTTACCCTGCAAAAACAAAACTGTATAGCATAACAACAGCTGACAACAGCACGACAACAGCGTTAGTCCTGCCTCCAGTGATTATTAGCTAATCGTTAGCCCCCTGTGATGCTTATTGGACCGTCTCCTTTTTGGGGTGAGAAGCTACTGTTACATGTCACGATGCCAGGCTCTGTAGAATCTGTCAACTGAATTCAGTGGAGGAGACAGATTGAAAGGTCTGAAATCTAGCAAACATGTCCGCCCGTGCACTTGTATGCCTATATTGTAAGTTTGATGTTAAAATATGGAATCGAAAACCTTTCATCCTGCTTTTATGCTCGACTTGATATTTTATCTCGACACCTGTGGTGGTAATGAGGCCAATATCAAACCAAGAACATCAAAGGTTGTCTGAAGCTTCAATCTATAACAACTGCCAGAAACAGAAATGCATTAAAGGAAAAAAAACCCCCTGCAAAATACAGTGTAGAAAGATATAAGGAAACATGTGATCTCACCAGCTTTCTTACTGTTAAGCTTACAAAAACAACAATAAAGACCCCTGCTGAGGTGCTCATGAACAAGACACTGAACTAATATTAAGTATATTTTCCAAAAACAGCTGTGACATTATATATAGAGAGAACACAAAGAGCGATATGTATTTGTTGTACAAGAAAGTAATTTGAGGGAATGAAAGACTCACTCAAAAGGGAAATAACATCCTGCCACCCCACAATCAAACTTGCATTTCATTGACAATGTATTCAAAAATTCAGAGTAATACACTTACCTTTTTATCAGAGCAGCTCAGACAAAAGGAGTCTGTCCTTTTGAAGCTTGAAATATTGTGACTTGTCAGTGGGTGACTGTCACCTCCCACTGAGTTAGATTATAACATGGTTACTTCAAACCCTATAATCCTTTCTCTAAATGCAATGCCATGTCAGTGAGAAATTCTTTGAACACAATCCCTCGCATACTGACTTTGACCATTGCAGTGGTTTATGTCTGCAAACTAATTTGGGTTATCGAATCAAGTAAATTTGAATTTAATGCTGTTGAACTATGGAAATGTACGTCTTTAAAGTTAATTCATAGTTTGAAAAAAATCGCACCCCAGTCAAAGAAGACTTAAATAGAATAAATTGTGCAAAAATATCTCTTGTAGATTTGACTGCACTTCACTGTCTTCACTTGCACTGTGCTGAAGCACCATTGTCCCCCCTCCCCTCTGCCCCTGTGGCCTGCACTCACATTGCTCCAGCCTAACTGCATCTCAGCATGCTTGGGCTACCTGATCTATGGTGTGCAACCTGTGTCTTCAAATGCTGAACCATCATTTCTTTCATCTTGTAATAAAATTCTATATTATGCTCGAGTATCTGTGATCTAAAAGACAGTTGCGGGCATTTCCACCACTCTTTGTATGCAGTTGGCTGCTTGAATTTGAGATAAATCCTACACAAACAGTCACAGCGATGCTGGCGTTTCATTCCTGTGTTTGTGTATGTGTCGGTACCGTGCTGAAGCCCACCTCTTCCGACTGTGCCAGGGCCGACAAATGGAAATGACACTGCCATGATGACATTGAAATATAGAAGCTTTAGATTTTCCAGGGATCTTTCTCACTAGCTGAGATCAAACACAATTGTTGTCTGTTAAAAAATAACTGAACGGAGTCAAGTAGTTTGAGATATACAACAAATCAAAAGACAGACAAAGAAAGAAAGAAACTTCATGTGTCTCTGCCATGGTGCGCAAAGCCATAGACTGAGTGCTGCAGGCTGTCATTTCACATTTCTGACATTTTCTATAAGCAGCTTCGGCTTCTTAAAAATCTTTTTAGATTTGTTTTGATAATTTATCAAAGAAGTTTTTTAGATGTGAAAATTGCCTCTCGAATTGTAACTTAGTCCCTAAGAAATGACTCAGATATTCAGCCAAGACTGTATATTTGAGAAACAGCATCAGAATGAGGAAATCTAGATAACCCGACCCAGAGACAACGATAACATCTGCCTGTAACTTGCTACAGGCTAAACCCTTTGTTCAAACAGGCTAACTTGACTTCGAATCACACAATAAGCAAGTCGGTACCTTTGCAAACACAGTCAGCCAAACATCATGCAACCACAACAACACAAGAAACAACAGCTAATATCGCTAAGTTAATCAACGAGAGGTCCATGGGCCCTATTTGATGAGCTATGGCACATAGTCTAAAGCAGTGGTTCCCAAAGTAGGGATCAGGACCCCTTGGAGAGTCATGAGACACAGTTGGGGGATGCAAGATGTTTCAAAAAACAAACAAACAAACAAAAAATTAATAATAATATTAAATATTTAGCCCATAATTGTATACATTCTTGTAATATTCTTTGTTAATTTTTTTCTTAAATTACTTAAAAATAATATTACAGCTGTTAGCTGTTGTTCTTTTGTGTATGCATGGGCCTAATAGTGTGTGTGCGTGGCTGTGCGCAAAGTTATATGCCAGCTCTAGGACTGACGAGGTCTCCAGTCTCTCGCACCGATATTTTGGGGGTCGCTGGCTGAAAAGTTTGCAAAACCCTGGTCTAAAGGGCTCAACGCTAGTGTAATCAGGCTGTGTCCAAGTCCACTAAGCTGTTTAGGCAGCACATAATGTGGGCGCAAAGTGAGTTGCAAAGCGCAAAGGGGACGGATGGGGTGGCAGAAAACGCATTTGCTTGCCCAGAAGATTCTTTGTTTCGCAGAGTGGAGACTTTTAATTTGTCATGGTTTTATTGTAGGGTAAGCACACACATCCACACAAAACACAACCACACAGAGCCATTTAAAACATACCGCCATGGATTTTCACTGACGCAGATCAGCGTGCACACACAAACAAACACACCTCTAAGATCTGGCCTTGGTCTCCATCCTAGATGCTGCAGTTCATCTGTGTGAGCTGTGGAGTTGAGTTAGTAGCTAATTAGTTTGGCACAGCAGAGTTCTTCCCAGGCCCTGAGTGTGTCTGTCTGTGAGTTGTGTGTTGGGGGGTGCAGTCGAGGGGTTAATCCGTGCTAGTTCTTATTACCCTCTCTCTCACTCTCACTCTCTCTCTATCTCTCTCTCTCACTCTCACTCTAACTCTCACTCTCACACTCACACTAACACTAACACTCACACTCACACTCACACTCACACACACACACACACACACACACACACAGACCGCTTTGAGGTAAGAAGCTCACTAAGAGAGTCAGTAGAGAGCAGTGTGGTCCAGCCCAGCAGCTGTCTTCCACATGGCTCTCAGTGGGGCTGTATGAGCACAACATGCATACACAAAAACAGCCTTTGCACTTTGTAGTTTGACCTGAACACAGCCGAGGGTCAATGTGCTATTTTAATAAATAACCCACTGAAAAATAACTGCTGTTACGTCTGTCCTACACCTCTAATCCAAGACTTTGGCTTGAAGGTCCTATAAGGCTTATTTAATGGGGCACTGCAATAATTAACCTGTCATTTAAATCAAATTCTGTACCGTGCATATTCTTTTCGTGTAGGTCTATTGAAGATCTGATTGCATGATCAGTTTTAGTAGTTGCTGATGATCAACTATCACCATGGGAGATATGATAATAAGATAATGTAATTGCAATCAAAACAAATAAATTTTTTTACATCTTTCAAAAGCAATACGTCTTTTAGCCACCAACAAGGCCACCCACCTAAAGTATGTCCCTTCACGTGTCATGTACGCTACATCTTTATAGTCTTTGCCTCTTTACGTTGCTGTCAGACATCTATTTCCTTTGGGACTACATTTCCTCAACCGCAGAACGTCTATATTCCTACGCACAACCGCAGCCGTAAGGAAATACTTGTCTGAAAGCAATGTAAAGTTTAAAAATGTCGCCTGCACATAAAGGGACATGTATACTTTAGGTGGGTGTTCTTGTTGGTGGCTAAAAGAAATGTTGCTGTCAGTACTGTTTACAGTGTTGGAGAGTCACTAAAAATTATGTAATTTAATTAAAAAAATAAATGTAACTAATCAGTTAGAGTAACTACAGTTACTTATTAAAATGTTAATGATTACAAAGGGGGTTACATCTCAATATTTTCTGTTAAAAGTTTAGGCTATGTGTTGAACAATATTCATTTTGTTGCTTTGCATGTTTTTGATGCGCACAGCGCCTTCTTCTGTCATTTCCAGTCAAGCCTGTTTGGTAAAGTTAAAAGCTTTTCTGATGCTTTTGATTAGTTTTCTTGTTTGAATTTGCAGCGCCTCATGTCTGCCATTAACACTGCCTGCTTTAAATATTTGATGATGTTTAACGGTTAAAAACTTTCATTAGACATTTAGAAAAGTACTAAAAAAAGTAATCAAATGTTATAGGTTACATTATTTTGATAAAGTAACTGAAATACTTACATTACTTATTAGGCTACATCTTAAATGGGGTAATTAGTTATGTATAACTTATTATATTTCCAAAGTAACCTTCCCAACCCTGCGTTTACAGCAGCACTATGCTCTGACGGAGGGCGAGCTGAGCTTTATCAGCAGCAGGTAAGACACTGACAAGGTTTAAGTGCCTCACACAACCACACATCAACAGAGCCAAATTATCCCTTTAACGCTTTTTGATTTGTGTGTCCCATTACTGTGAACACTGGATGGTACTTTACTTTAAATGTGGAATAGAGTATATGAGAAAAAGGATATTACCACAGTGGAGGACTGTTCATGCAAGGCTGGGTTTTGAATTACCTTGAGATGGAAGTGATGCTGCTCTCCACAGACTTACGGAATACCCATTTTAGGTTATTGACCTTAGCTATATGGCTTCCTTTATTGATCTGTCACTGATAATTTGCTGGACAGTCTGGAAATCCATAATACACTTTTATTTCCAGTTGGCACGAATGAGAACAGTAGAGTCGTCGCAAAATTTAACCATCAGAGTGAAAAGTACAACTTTACTTTATTTATGTTATTGACCTCGTTTATGTGCCCTCATTATCCTCCAGGTTAGTTTGATTTTTTTTACTGCATTTTGCTTTCACTTACAGTCACGCTACTTTCTCTCCTCTTCCTTCTGGGTTTTACCAAGGGAGGCGCTAGAACTTCTGCACACCAAGCGGAGCAGAGGCAGGTGAAGTAAAGGTAATTTTACATGAGTTGAAGAATTTTTTCATGTTACCAAACATCCGAAAATTTGTGAAAAATTGCCTATTACATTTTTACTTTCATTCAAATAGAACAGCAAGAAGTACGGATGCACATTATGGATTATTTTAAAGCCTCGGTGTAAGTGTTACACAAAGTAACGGTTAAGTACAGTTATATTGACCTTTTTTGTTTTTTATGAATTTAAAGAAAATCCTGCAATTCAATGCAAACATATGCCTTGTGATCTGTTGCACATTTGTAACACAGTGCCCTCACACAACATGCATCTCTTCAGCAGAAATATGTCTCCTTAGAAGAGGTCGACATTTGCTAAATCAAGCAGACAGTGTGGAGGAGTTTCATGGTGTTAATAGCAGGCCAGTGTCTACTCCACACCATTCAAACATGCCCTTTGACTGACTGGCTTACTGAATGGTCCGTTGCTTTCTACTGAGAATGCCTCCTCTACACACACCCTCCCCCACCTGTCACACTGCTGACAAATAGGAATGCATGGAAACACCACCACCCCCAGCCCCAGCTCTCACACCTCCTGTCTTTAATATATATACATAAATCACACATTACCCAAAGTGCACTGCTGCAGCAGCAGCTTATAATGCCTTAGCTTTGAACCTTGAACCAAAAGGCATGTCACCCTGTCCTTTCATACTCCCATAGAAGCCTTTGATCTACATAAAGTTTATTTAAACAGGTTTTGTTTTTTTTGTTTTTTTTTTGCATCTGTCTACAAAATTACTCAGGATCAGTGTTTGCATTTGCCCTGGTTTGACACATGCCCGTTTGCCTGAGTGCAAGAAGCGCTGGAACAGAACAGTTCTTGAGCAATAGCTCTTATCTTAAATGGTGAACCATGTGTTTTGAGCAGCCAAGGTCTGACATGCTCAGTGACCTCACATCTGATGCCTTCAGGGCTCCCCTCTCCCTCATGTCATTCATCTGACACAAAAACTAGAGTAAATGTAGACCGGATCAATGATATCAAGAAATGATCAGGTTCATCACTCCGGTTTTAGAACAGACAGGACAGACATGGATGATTAGAACCTGTATGTGGAATGGCAAAATTAAATTTGAAAATTCAAGATCAAGGTCCTAAACTCAACAATGTCCATTAAGTATGAGGGGCTGGAACACTTTGACGGTTAGCTTGCTGTTAGCCTGCAAGCTAACAAACTACAGTAACATTACAGCCACCCACAGGTGTGCAGGAAGGTCAATGTAAGCTGCACAAGAAGTCTCATGTAAGCACTGGGAGGCTGGTATACACAAGAAACAAAAAAAAACAAACATGCAGTGACACTGGAACAAAACTGTGACGCTGTGTGTAACGGCAGCTGTTTTGTGCATAAAGTAGCTAATGTTACTGCTAACCAATGCTAAGTAAGTTAGCTGGCTAAAGCTAGCTGTCATAAGGGCCAGTCGGAAGGGTTTGTGTCAATTCTTACCCCCTTTGCAGGGTGTTCTGTGCTGGCTGTGCTGGGCGCGGTATCCTTCCACCACCTCCCACTCTCCGTTATCTCTCTTGATTGGAAAAGACACGCTCAGGACGTGATTACAGGGCTTGATGATGCGCAGGATGCCCCGCACACGGTTCCTCTTCTGCTCGGGGCTCTCCCTGATTCTCAGGCCCTCCACCAACTTGTCCTCCACGATGGCAGCGCCGCGGTCGAAGAAGCCCTCGACCATCTTGAAGAAGTTGGGGTCGTCGGGCTGGTCCGCTGCATCGGCATAGTGACGGACCCGCATCAGGGACGAGGATACCGGGAGAGCGGAGTCTACGCACCCAGAGGCCAGGGCACTACCCGCAGAGCGGCTCAGCAGCTCCCCAAAATATCGATACATGTCTAAATTAGCTAGCCGTCTAAACGAACTAATAAAAAGGGAACTAAACAACAAGGACAATGGGGGTGACGACAGGAAAAAGGGGGTAGAATGAGCGACGTGGCAACTCCTCACCGTTTCCCGTCCTCTGGCCGAGTGGGGAATGACATTCTGTGTCAGTTTGCTTTAAAAGGCAGCGCGAGCCAAGGAGAGCAACGGGGGCTCCTCGGGATGCACGCGGAAGAGGAGGACCATCTGAGGCGCGCGCCAGTGTGGAGCAACTGACAGCGCGCGCTCCCGAATGTGCACCGTTGGCAAATGAAAAACTGAAGAAAAGTTAAAAGATATTAACAAAAATCGTCGTAATTCTGCTTTTAATTATAATCATTGGTGACTCGTGCAATGATCTGCTGACAGGCTACTATAAATCGGAATCTCCTGCTTGTTAAAAGGGGTTAGTTTGTTAGGTCAAAAGGCAATATAGCCTACAAAACAAAAATGGCGATGTTGTGGAGAACCCACCAACTCTTGAACATATTATTATATAAACAAAACACTGCCTGTAATGTAAGGGGATTGCAGTGTCCATTTCGACCCTCTGATTTGGACAAGAACATTTTAAATTTAATTCCACATTTCGCTAAACATGAGTTTCGCTTTCTTGCAAAGATAAAAATTAATTGTAATATCTATATGGTAAATATGGAGCTACAGGCAGTTAGCTTAGCTTAGCATAAAGACTGGAAACGGGGGGAAAAGCTAACCTGCCTCTGTACAAGGGCAGGAAATTAACAAATGCTTGAAAACTGCTTCGCTACCATGAGTCTAAACGTAAACTCTTGATTTGTCAGGAGGACATTGGGGTTACATTTCCTTTTTTTAAAAAAAATCATATGAAAATGACAACATTTAAACTAAAAGCAAGAAAAAATGTTGAGTTCAATGGGAAGCATAACTATCAGTAATTCATTAGGTTTATTACACAAACAGGCAGATATAAAGTGCATCAGCCTTGTCATTCATTAGCTGCTGTGCAGTGTCCACAGTGTTACAGTTTTGTACTTTGTGGTTTGTTCAAAGGATCTGTGCGAGGCCTGCTGTCGTCAGCAGATCCCTGATCTGTTGATTGAGTTGAAACTGCGTGAGAGGTAGGAGATGTTGAAAAGGCCCATTGTATTTCATTAACCACCCTCACAAGCAGCCACACTTAATGAGTGGGTTGATCTTTTTTTTTGTTGTTTTTAATTGCTACCAGCACAAATAACTGACTGTGACAGCTTCCATTGAAAAACACCCATTTTTTCCTCTAATAAAAAATAATCTGCAGTCTTGTCAGCAGCTCTGCCAGGCTGTTATGTGGTTGGCAAATGTTCTGAACATCATTTATCGTCACTCTGATGTCAGTTGAACCAAGTAATCAATAGTAACCATGTTGACCAATGCCACTGACACAAAGCCAAGTCACTGATTCAGTGTTACCAGGGGACAACACTTGTGCTTATCTACTCATTGTTCTGTACAGGGCCATATAGCTTTACTTTCTCCTAAAAGTTGATATCATTACCATTAACTTTGATGAAAAGTGCTTGCTTTCTTAGAATCACAGGTAATATGACATGAGTGTCGAAACAATTATATACCATTCTGTTCCGTCTCCTCCTTTTGGAAGTGATTGAGGTTTGTGTGAATTAAACGCTGCTTTGAAATGTAGGTAGCCAACTGCGCTGTGCACTGATGAATCCGTGATGCTGTCCATGGTGCTGAAGAAACGTACAGATTTGTAGTTATGCCTTTTCGACTCAGTCCCGCCCTTCTATCACTTTTATTACACTACATTGTAGCCTATATGTTATAGGCTATACTGTCTTCATGGTCAGTGACACGTAGCAATGTGTGGATAAGGATGTGGAAGAGTGAGAGGATCATTTAGACACACTGCTGCCAATAGAATTTCTATAATATTCCTATGATCAATACAATAGCATCTACTCTGCAGAAAATACATCCCCAGACAACAATACCTCTGTAAAAAAACATTTAAGGTGAGACATGACCACAGATATAGTGTTTAACTATAGAGTCTAAGTTGATTTAGAACTTTGGCCAACATCAGAGTTAAAAATTAACAAATAACCAGCTTAGATCTGATTATGTCTCAGTTGAGCCTCATCATAAAACAAGCAAGGTGTAGTCGTAAGTTTTCTTGAGTTTGTATTTAACATAGACACTACAAATGTCACTGCAGTGGCACACAGCCTACCTTGTTCACATGTTTGGTCTAGATATGGGTGCTGTGCCGTATGAATGTGTGTGCATATAAGTAGTTTATAGGTATGAAGTTATACGTGTCCAGTGAGGAGGCATAATTCAGGGCAGCAGGTCATTCATAGTGTGTGTGTTAATAGCAGAGTGCTGGAAAGCATTTCAGACAGCTAGAACAAACTGTGTGGGTGTGTGGGTGTGTGTGCATGTGTGCGTGTGTGCCTGTGTGCGTGGAGGGTGGAGGGAGGGTGACTATCTTCCACAAAGGTATCATGGGTACAACCTACATATCATCCAATCAGCAGAGTTTTATTGCCACAATGGCGTTAGGCTTTAGAGATGGCAGTGTCGGTCGGTCCACTCCTTTGATCCACACTGAAATATCTCAACAACTTTTTAATCAATTGCCATGAAGCTACGCATGAACATTTATGGTCTCTGGTGGATTAATCTTAGAGACTATGGCAATCCCCTGACTTTTTCTGCAGTACCACTAGAAGGTCAAAGTTTATTGCTAGTCCAATTTAATGTCAATATCTATGTCAGACTGGTGCAAAGTCTTCTGCAGACATTCATTGAACCCTGCATGATGTATCCCAGTGACTTGAATTTTAAAATGAACTTTTTTGTTTGAAACCACCTTAGGGTTGGGTTGATACAGAAGCACTTTGCATTAAGTTCTAACCAGCAAATGTAAGCACACCAACACTCTGAGCTAAGATGGTGAACAGTGGGTAAATAATAAGAGTGCCAAAGTCGCACCTCTCTCTTCCGGTGGGCCCCACTGGGTCTTTTTTTTAAATATTTGTACCGTATTGGATGGACAGAGACAAATGCTGTCTATAATAAATAGAACATGATAAAGTGTCCTCTCAGGTGCCCTTCCAGTGTGGCGCTGGTGCCAAAACACACCTGACTGGTGCCTTTTTTACTTATTTTTGCCCCTGTCTCTAAAACATTCTGAGTCCACCAGAGAAAAATAGTTTGTCTCACTTCTTTGACTACATACATATTTCTTCCAAAACGAGGTCCCACGGGGTCCAACAGAAGGGGTGTGACTTCAGCACTCTACTCCTGTTGAACTTCAGAATAGTAACACTGTCATTGTGACCATGTTTGCATAACATTAGCATTTGTCTTGAGGAACTGTTGTGCTTGAACTGCTAGTATAGCTGTAGACTCTTGTATATGCTAAAATGCACATTGCAGTGTACGTATAGTGCAGGGCATTGTTTTCTATTAGGGCGTGAATATAGCCTCAGTTGTTTGGGATCGTGCTGTTTGCATGTTTATAGTAATGCATCTGCTCCCCTCTTTTTCGACTCTTTTTTACTTTGTTGCTGAACTTTTCCTTTGTGTCACGACCGAACGAGGATTAGGACCCAATTGCAAAACACAAAACGAGGTACAAAAAAAAACGTCTTTAATAAAGTATCAAAGAAAAAAAAACACTCCAACGGAGGACAAAACCTTTTCAGAAATTAAAGATTCACTAAACTAAAAGTTACAATAAATCCTAGAAACAAAAATCACTCCTCAGAGGAAAAAATTCTTGGAAAAAGAACAGATCAAACAAAGTATCAAATAAATACAAGTTAAATGCAAAAGCAGGGCAAAGTAACAACAAAAAAGCAAAGCCTGACTTGACAAGAAGATGATGAGGACACGACAAGGAACATGACAAGGAGCATGGACAAGAACATGGACAAAACGAACTGGCACAGAACAGGGGGAAACACAGACTTAAATACACAAGGTAATGGGGAACAGGTGGAAACAATGAGGGCAATCA
>JAQLOL010000014.1:6574468-6584854 GCA_029783665.1 Naso thynnoides
ACAGAACAAAGGGAAACGCAGACTTAAATACACAAGGTAATGGGGAACAGGTGGAAACAATGAGGGCAATCAAAAAAGGAGGGAAAACAAGAAGGCACAGGAAACACAAAGGCAGAACAAACACAAGAGGATAAAACTACCAAAATAAA
The DNA here is from genome assembly GCA_029783665.1 of Naso thynnoides. Taxonomy (NCBI): domain Eukaryota; kingdom Metazoa; phylum Chordata; class Actinopteri; order Acanthuriformes; family Acanthuridae; genus Naso; species Naso thynnoides. Next base: position 6,574,618 of record JAQLOL010000014.1, read on the forward strand.
ACAGGAAATAACAAAATCAAACCCCAAACCATGACACTGTGTACAAATGTAAATGTATATCAGTGTTGGGTAACTTATACCTATAAATTTATACTTTGCTTATAACTTTGTATCAAAAGTAATTAGTTACATTGCTTGCTACTTTACTACATTACTTTCACAACCCAACCGACTTCCTAAAAAAGTGACACACAACCTTTTTAGCCGGTTCCGGAAACCTATTCCTCTTTGTTAGACCAACAACTTTGTTTTGATGGCCACTAATTTAAGGACATGCTCAGGCACAGCAACACTCTCAGTAACTTATTAAAACTTCAACATCAGCGACCGCTCAAATCAAAATAAGCCTCTTGTAGAAAAATATATATCAGCACATTTATGAATATCTCATCGTAATGGGATATATGAGGACAAAAAACACTTCCCTGTATTCCACAGTAATAAAGCCTTACTTTGATCAGTAACTGTAATATAATTACTATTTTGTCAATTGTAATCCCTTACTTTACTAGTCACTGGTAAGAGTAATCGATTACTATAATGCTTTACTAAGTATTGAGTTACTTCCTGACCCTGATATATAGGTATATAAATAATTGCATATGTATGTTTGTCTGTGTGTGGCATGAAGAACTACAAACTACATGCTACTGAATGAATGAATGAATGAATGAATGATTTTATTTACGTGTCATGCCACAGAGTGGCCCATCCCACACAGAATTATATAACACCAGTTTAACATAAAAAGACATTTCACCTCTAGCTTCCAGTACAACATCCATAAGTAAAATATTCAGTTTTGCAAACAATTTGAAGAAAAAAAAGTAACATATTACAGCAGTTACAGAGTGATACTGTGTTTTATAAACTGTCTAACAATAGAGCTGACATCTCATACATAAAACGAAACTGTTTCCAGTAAGCACTCACAGAAATAATAACTACTTTTTTTGTCATGAAACCCTGTGCTGCACAAGGACAAATACATAACTTTGTTATTTAACCCTGCGTTCACTGTATGTTCACAGTATTTTACATGCACACATGAACATGTATGTGAGTATATATTGACTACATGGCACATAGGAAAAGAGCCTTAGTGCTGAGCTCATCTGAACAAAGGCCCTGACCTGAGCGAACAACTGTGGACTCTGCACAGAAGATAAGATTAGATCATGACCCCCAGTGCAGGTACAAATACACACTTGTATGCTTAAACAGTGGTGCATCACATGATTACACAAGATGAAGCACAGACTTAAAAATGGCTCTCTTAGGTGTGTAATATGCTGTATGAATAGGTACAGTCATGTTATGGTGAGACTTGATTGGTAAATGTGTGGAACATTGTGTATCATCACTCTGATGCCATAAGAACAGATAAGTAAGAAGTAATCAATAGTAACCGTGTTGCCCATAGCAACTAATACAAAGTTAAGGTGCTGTTTCACCATCACTAATCCAGGAATGGTATATCACTCCTTTATTCTATCCATGTACTACAGGGCGATACGGCTTTGCTGTCTCTTAAAAGTTAATATCCTGACTACAGATGGTGATGACATGTTTTACTTCCTCAGAATAGACAAAGCAAGGGATGTAATATGGAAACATTAGTGAGCCTGTTTGCTCTGTCTGGTCTTTTCTGAAGAAAAGCAAACACCAGGAAAGACTTTCAGTGGTTGAATATCAAATTGCAGCTTCTTTCAACAAGTAAATAGCTCATCTTCATGTTTATGAGCAACTTTATTTGAAAAGCTATCAATGTTTTTCAATCATCTATAACATAAAGACGCTTTTAATTCCAGCTGGGTACCGGTGAGTGACAAAAACAGCATGAGGAAAGGAGGACATTGTCCACTAAAATGTGCAACAATACGACCTACAAGATCTTCCTCAGGCGAACATCATGCGTAGAAAAGCAGAATACATACTGGTATGCAAAATGAAATTATAAACATGTAGACAGACCTGTCCTACCGCCTGCTATTTTAATATTTTTTATGTACATATTAGTATTTTGTATCATGTCTATGTACTGTTTTTGCGTGTTGTTAGCTGTTAGTGTGGCAAAGGAAATATGCCTTCGGCTTTATTGTGTTCTTAATCCTTGATGATTTTTTTATGCATATATTGACTGCAGTGCAGTGTTTTATGTGTTATTTAATCATTAAATAAATTCAATCAATCAAACAAACACACTGAAAAAGGCCACTTCACCTACAATTAAAAGACTGCATGAGACAAAACAAAATCCATTATCTTGAAATAATTTACAATGCACAAAAACACATAACAGCCTAAAGAATGCCCTATGACTTAGGCAGATTGTATGCAATATGTAGTTTTCATGTAGTTTTCTCCATTTCATTTAGACACTTAGTACTCTCGTTTAGTTCAACCTCCAGTGTCCTTTCCTTGCATAGTTAATTTTTATTGCTAAATATACAAATGACAAACAGAAAAGAAATACCAGGCTGATATTATTTATATTTAACAGTTTTTATGCAAACACAAGAGAGTTCACCATCAATCTGACTGAACACTTTCACAAAATTGACCCAAAATGTGTCAGATTAATGGCTAATGATCTAAATGAACTAAAAAAAACCTGTTACCTGAAGCTTAACAAATAAGTTCATAATTTTTAAGTCTGTCTTAAAATAAGCCTCCACATTTCTTCTTTGTACTCAAAAAAAGAAGCAGGCCTATGTGAGGAAACACTAAAGGTGAATTTAATACTTAAGACTGTAATTCAAAAAACACACATTTGATTTAACTCCTGCTGCGGCCTCATTTTGAAAGATATTCTAACAACATTTTTATAAAGAAATCATGTGTTTGCGTGCTTCGGCACCAACCAATAAATCTTTAATCTGTTGCACTTTGATGAACAGATGAACTTTGAACTCTGCACCAGAGGTCAGTTCAACTCTCCTTTTCTTTTTTCTTCAGTTTATACATATCTTTAGGCAATAGTAATTCCAAAAAAAGTCCTGGGAAAGACAATTAATAGACAAACAAAAGTAGTTGCATTAGAGACTATTTTAGCGCCTTTGATTATTGGTTCAGAATCTCTCACCCCGCCTGTATTTCTCTGCGTGTGTGCTTCCTGTTCATCTCTAATCTTATCACCCCCCTGTCTTCACCTCTCGGTGTTTTCCTCCTTGGACTGTCACACACTGATTTATCTTGACTGTGTTTCAAAGGGTGAGCACTGTCATGTCATTGGCTGAAAGCATGACAACACCCACCCAACCATAGGGGTGTAACTGGGGGAGTAGAAGAGGGTAAGAGAAGGGTTGAACTCAGGCCTGTTCAGTCAGGTCACATGTTGCTTCACTGGAAATGCAGTTTGCTGGGACGGAGACTCTCTTCCTGTCTGTGTCTGAATCCGCTCTTTTGAAATGTTAGCTCAGGGTAGTATGATATTAAATCACCACCACCGTGACCTCATCCATGTCTTTTCTCCGCCTCCTCTGTGCCACAGACTGGCTCACACTGGAGTGATCAGGGACACAAATTACCACAACAACTGTCAGGGTCACCTTGAAAACCGGCATAGTCTTGACCAACTGGAACATGTAGGTTAGCGGACTAATTCGACAAGTTTATGAAGAGGCACTTTGAACACAGAGGACAAAAAACTGTTTCATAAGTGCTTAGTTATTATTTGGCAAGCCCAGAGACTTGACTCTAAATAGGCTTCATGAATAAATCAAAAATTTGCTAGTCATGTGGCTGGAAAAAAGATTATTGCTAACAAACATCCTTTATTTCCTTTTAAGCACGAGAAAGAGAGCAGAGAGTTTACGGTATGACATGAACTATATTTATTTCAAATGACAAGAAGAGATGAAAGATCACTGCAAATTCAAGAGATAACACTTTACCAAGCCAGTTCATGCATGTTTATATATTTATTTAATTGTTTTCTAGGGATGAGGTAAAAATCCATTCTCATGTGTCACAATTTTTTAATGGGATGATTTTAAAAATATCTTTTTTTTTCCTTGAAGCGATATATTCCCCTGACTTATTTATAGTGGAGCAAATAGCTCTGGTAGCAATGATGCAACTTCATATCCCATTTCCAATAATTATATGATCACTGAGCTGTGTCGTCCTGCTGAAAAAAGAAAAGGAAAAAAATCACATATGACTTATTTTGCCCATTTTCAGGCCCAAGTTTACATATTTCTATGTTAACACTTAGATTCTTTGTCCTCAGAAGATAATCTAGTACCATAAAATATAGTACGACATATTTACATTTCCAAATTGAATTATCATAATTTAGATTATGTCTTAAATCCAGTCAACCATTTTGAAAATTACCTTTTTATGCATGAGAATTGACATTATGCTAATTTTCAAGTAAATAAATAAAAAATAAACCTGACCTGCCACTATGTCCCTATTAGCAGGATGTAAAGAAAATGACTATTGGGCTGCTTTTGACTTATTTATTACTTATTTTATATGCAATAACATGTTTTGTATAAGTGCATATGCATATAGTTTAGTATATCACTTTCATATACTAATTTGACTTTTTCTCATGAAATTGTTGTAGTAAATGGACACCAGAGGGAGTCATTGTTGCCCTGTTAACAGCCTTTCTAATAGGTTGATATATTGCAGGGCAACTTTTTCACCAGTTTTTTTTTCTCCTTTTATTAAATTTGCTCTTTAAAAATACAATATTTTCAGTAATAGGTCTTTGGACTGCCTAGTACCTGTGGGACAGACAGTATATGATGCAGTCCAAAGCCAAAATGAGGAATATGGCTGCTTCACAGAAGATGTTGACAGTAAATATTTGTGTCAGTGAGTGCTTTAAAACACTAGATGGAGCAAGAGTCTTTCACATCATGCAGTAGTGTGACTGCATCAGTGTGAGGGTGAGAATACAAATCTACTGCTTTTATACATGATGTGACATTAAATTCTGTCATACTGCAAGGTCCATGAGAACTAGGACTTAGTATTCTTAAATAAAGAAAGTACAGATTTAAAGATCAGTCACCAAAATTCAGTATGTATGTTTTCTTCCTTACCTCTAAAAGTGTGTGTTGTGTGGAGGGATTCAAATTTATTTTGCCCAGTTTCAACAGAACTGCGACCTACAAGGGAATAGTTCCTAAAACAAACAGCAGCTTAACTAAATTAAATTACATTCAGTTTCATCATATTAGTAAATCTTCCAGACAGATCTGTCATTCATTCTGTGGCTAAATATCAGTGATGCAAGAAAACGGTAGTGAGAAAAATACTAATTATAATTTGGTCCTGATCCTGTAACGGAAATTGTTGCAAATGTGTGATACCACATTACAAAGGTCATGGTCACAGTTGTTTGTGCTTTCAGATAAAAATTAAGTAGTTACAGGATAGGAGACAAACATTCACAGCAATAAAAGAATAAAAAGAGATACAAGCTCATTTTCATGTAGACAGTGAGACAGGAGATTAAACGCAGAGCTGTCATTATAAACTACATAAACTGTTTTTAGGAGCCTGTAATTTTATAGAAATTCTCAGTGAGCATTCAGGGTGTTAAATGCCGTACAGAACGTAAATCCCTTTAAGGCAAATTGGTGATTTTGACCTTCAAAGCAAGTTTAGTGTCTGTGCAATATCCAAATTTATCAAATATACAAAGTCACTGAATCAGTGTGCCAAATGGTTCACGGAATATGAGAAAAGCAAAGTAGTTGTTTGTATTGTAAAACCTCAGTGAGCTTTGATTTGCAAATATGCAGGCCCAAACATTTACATTGTTAACGTCTCAGTGGCACATGACAGTCGACTCAACATCATTTAAATCTCTGTAAACTAGTTTCACAGAAACATTCACATCCTTTCTTAAAGGACCATTGTGACTTCTCACCTTTAGCTGAGATCGCCCCCATTTTCTACAAATGTTAAAATTCAACCATGTGTAAACTTTAGTAGATCTCAGACTGCATTTTTAAACCCCATTCACTGTCATTCATTTTAAACTGGGTACAGAAACACTATAGCAGAGCTATTCAATTACAAATGCAATCTGGTCAGAATTTAAAACTAACAAATTTGGCCAGGCCAGGCATTTTCAGCAGCTGGTAAGCAGCAGGCAATGACAAATTTCAAACCAAAACAAATGAATGTAATGAAAAGCAACATAGGTTTATTCATTGTTTCCCTTTTAAACGTCATCACATCTGACACAGGCGCATCACAAAGTGCATTGAAGAAGTGCAGCTCCGGTTGTGGGATGCAATCAAACTCTGCATTTTTGCAGCCTTCTCCTGTGAGCACGCTGGAAAATTTGTCTGGAAAGTCTGATGTTTCTCAATGTAGTGCCTCCAAACATCATATCCTTTAAATATCCCATAATACTCATCGCAAATTAAACACATCCATTTGGCTTTTGGATCTGGCTTTAAAATAAACAAGAATTTTTCAGTCCAGGCCGGTTTAAACTGAAAGTTTCATTTTCAGTTTTACTACCACGACTAGCAGTCATTCACGACAACGTGCTGCATTGTGAGTGTTGCAAGGCTACGCAGAGAGTTGAATTCAACGTCTTTAGGAATTTCTGTGGGCTAGCACAATATGTTTTTCTCGGTTTATGTCTGCTTTTCTAGCTGGGCCACTCGGGCTGCCTCTGGGCCGCATGAGGCCCGCGAACCACCGTTTGAATAGGTCTGCACTACAGGACATATGAGATATATATAAGTTGTTAGGGATCGGTAATTCACAGCTCTACAGAGAACGCCTGCAGTTATTTGGCCAAAAATTACTGTTAATGTCAACAACCACAATATCTCAAAGACAAAGTTATTTCAGGCACAATGGATGGGGTTGATGGGACCTATGTGGCCGATGCTGAAAAGGACAATGACAAGAAGTAACACTGTTCTGGCCCTTTAGGAGAAAAATTACATTACTGCAACAGAAGAATGCTCTAAAAGTGAAGATTTGACTTTGAAAATGTCACTTCAGTAAAAGTATTTTTGTGAATAGTTGTATTGTTAAACTTTATATCAAATCATAGAATGTATTGAAATGATGTGAGTAGCATTTTGAACAGAGAGCTAATTTAAAATGTATTGTACATTTTTGGGGTATTTGAATATATAACAATGTATAACTTATAGTTCATAGTAAGTTTTGGATGTAAATTCTTCATCTGTAATTTGTAAATTACAATTTAATGTAGTGCAGTAAATAGGACAATAAGAAAGAGTAAAAGTGTAAAGTTGCTTCAAATGTAGTCTTGACTACACACTGAAATAGAGTGATTAAAACACAGTGTAATGGCTAAAAAACTTCCTCTTTTCAACCGAATTTAGTTTGGTTAGTGCTGTTACTATTTGACCTTCAAATTATTTTCATTTTACTCTGATTGTTTTATTTCAGTTATCTTTGATTCAATTTAAAGCTAGTATAGAGAGTTGAATTGAAACTTGTAATGGTCTTTTGTTTGATGTGTGTGTGTGTGTGTGTGCGTGCGTGCGTGCGTGCGTGCGTGCGTGCGTGCGTGCGCGTGTGTGTGTGTGTGTGTGTGTGTGCGTGTGCGTGTGTGTGTGTGAATTTAGAGACTGAGAGGTAAAAAGTTTAAAGCGTTCCCACGAGAACTTTCCTCTTGAGTATCTCTATTCAGGAAGCTGTGGCTTTGACTTGTCTGCTTACATCTCCTCATCAGCACAATGCATATCTCTTTATATATTGTGAGAGTGTGTGTGTGCGTGTCTGTGTGTGAACTGTTCATTATGTCTACATTTGACAGTCAGATGTCACACCATGTGTCAGGTGGCCTAGAAGGAAAACCCACAGGATGTCAACGTCAGGCGAAGAGAGGTCAGGAAAGAGTCAAACTGCCTGTTTTCAACTCTCACTACGCCCCGTCAACTGTCTGCCAACCACAGTCTACACCTAAAGCTTTCAGTTTTCTTTCATATGACAGATCTTGTGCTATTTGCAACGGAAAAGCAAAACAGTAGGACAAAACTGTGTAGAGATAAAAAACATTTGTGACAAACAACCTGCCTGTACTTTCAAACTTGATCTGATTTTCCAGTGTGCTTAAAATAAACATCATTTTCCAAAATTTTGGCTTAATTGTAACTGTCTGACTGTAAAAATATTTGAAATTGTGTCCAGAAAAATCACAAACACGTCAATTTGGATTAAATGTTGTATTTAATAAAGGTTTGGTCAATGAAAGTAACTGATAAGACTTTACAGATGGAGGTAGAGAAGATTTTGCGTGAGGTTTTTTGTTCTTCAGATTCTGGTTTCACCTCGTGTACCTGTGGATGGTCTGGTCCAACGACAATTGCAGGGACGGCTCCTCCACCCCACTGTGGGACACGTGCAAACAGCATTAAAAATACTCTGAAGAATGCTTAAGACAGCTACAAAGGGCATTGTCAGATTTAATAAAGAGTCTCAAAACAGTTACCTTTTATGAAGCAGATTGGTTGCTTTAGCAACCATTCAACAAAGCAGCTAGCAGCTACTCAATGACAAAACAAAATACAAATTATGTTATCTCACAGAGCCAAGTTTGATACTTTGCTGCCTAGCTGTTTAACTGGGTTTGGACAAACAAAACAAGGATTTAATAGAAGGCATTTTTACATTTTATAGACATTTTGTAGATTAAATGATTAAAGGAGAAGAGACCAACATATTATTTATCAGCTTTATATTGATGTTTACTAAAGTAGCGCATTGAGCTAAATGCTAACATTAGCTTGCTAACAAGCTCACATGCTGATGTTTAGCGGGTATAACATTTACTTTGTTGAGCATCTTAGTTTAGCGTGTTAGCATGCTAACATTTGCTAATTAATACTAATGTAAAGAACAACGGAGACTGACACAAATGTCCTTATTTTTGCACGTATTATGCAATCAACTAAAGAGAATGTTTACTTGATGATGCCACTAAATGGAAGGTCCAGAAATCATTAAAGCTGAGGTAGACAGATTATTCGAGAAAAAACTCCATAATAACCTTTCAGCATTGTGTAATTCAGAAGGTCTAAATGCGACTTCTGCACCCTTTCTTAGCTCTGTATTCAGGTTTTAGAAAATGGAGACTTTTCGGCCAATCCCAGGTCATTTCAAAGAGCGCACGTTTCTGTTAGCTGCTCTACAAGGGTAGATGTGCGTTCACGTCCCCTCAGCTAGGCAACACCCAATACAATGGCCCACAACCCAGCAGGAAAAGTTGCTGCTCCAGCTTTAGCAACAACAGCAAACATGGCAAAGCAACCCAAAAAAGAAAGACTGGGGTAGTAAGACGATAATCTTAAAGACAGAGCGGGAATAAACAAAGTAAAACACAAGCAAGATCTCATGCTACAGCTAGCTTGATTTCCAGACATTGCCTACCCCACCTTTAACTGCTTATAATTCATTGAGACTGGCATTAGTGATTGTGCCAAATTGAATGGCAATCCATCCAATTGTTGATGAGAAAATTTACTAAAAAACACATATGTCAACCTCATGGGGCGCTAGAGGGAAAAGCAGTGGATCACAAACATTAGTGAGGTTCAGCCTCTGATGAACATGAATGTCAGCATGTATTCATTAAAACGCTTTTGAGATCTTTCTGCCAAGATTAACCAACAAAGCAATGTCGCTACTCTTGCCAAATAAATTCTTTATCAGAAAATTTAAAGAGATAGCTCATTATTATGGAGTGATGTTGTTTGAAGCACTTTGCAGGGTCAGTCTATTACCTTCTGCAGATGTCACTAAGTCACTTTTAGGAGGAGGGGGGAGAAATCACTGCACCAGAAGTCAGCATTGTACTGTTGTAGGTGAGTTTAGCAGAAAAACGATTTTTAACCACATATATAAATGCCGACCGAAAAAATCAATATCCGTTCATCAGTACGTTAATTTAGTTTTTTTTCACTGCTTTAATTTGGTGCCAGACAGCTGTTTATTTTGACACTACATTTTTTTCAACTGTGGTTCCTCCATATATTTCAACTCCCACTTGCATGGTAAATGGCTGTCTGGCAGATATTATTATGGAACGCAGTGTTTCCCATATGTTCATTTATTTGTGGCGGTGCACCAAAAAAGTTGTCCGGACAAATCTAACTCATAATGTTATATCAGCCTGTGTCTGTGTCAAACCTGGAAGCTATCTGTATATATCTATTTATGTATGTCTGTATATCAATATTTATGTGTGGTTTACAATGAAAGTTTTGGTGTTCAA
>JAQLOL010000014.1:6590143-6607847 GCA_029783665.1 Naso thynnoides
TTATTTTTCATTTTTTTAAAGCCTTGCATAGTTTAGCCACCAGTGATGAACAGATGAGGGACAGAAAGGGCATTGTGGTTAAAATTTGAGAAATCTAGATGCCAAGCATGGCCTCAGCACCATGTCTCGGTTCACCACATCACCGCAGTTACAAGCCAATCTGGCTTTGCAACAATTCAACCAAAGAAAAATCAGAGCAGATTGAATATATGTTTTGAAGACGGCCAACAAAATGTGTTTGAGCACAAAGCACAGTGCAGCTTTACCTTCTCTTCTCCTTGTCGGCTGTCATCGTGTCCCACAGGCGTCTCTATCTGCTGTCATGGTGAATGCTGAGATGAGAGAGATGGTGGCAGCAGGAGCTCACAGCGCGGCGGGGAATCTCCCTGCTACAATTTGCACCATCACAGGCAGTCCAGATAATCAGAGAGGCAATTAGTGGTGCCAAATGTCTCCACTAAACTGAGCACCGTGGTAGGTCAGCTGGCCAGGAAAAGCATCAGCCTCCCCTCCCCTTCCTCCTCCTGTCTACTCCACTCCACCCCTCTCCTCTCACAACAACTTTAAAGCATCCCACAGAAGAACAAAAAACAGATCTGCAGGCTGGAATCGATAAAAACAACGAAGGAAGGAAGGACGACACAGGAGTCTGCGAGTGATGTAGACAGCTCAGTGTTTTATTGGAATCAGACCAGACAGGACTAGCCCGGCTGTTGCACTACATTTTGGCACAGAGTAAGATAGTGTGACCAGGAACAGCCCTACCCCTGGGTGCACGAAGCTTCACTACACACCGACTCTACTGCACACAGAGAAACCAGCTCGTCTTCAGATCACTGTACAGTACACGCGACAACAGTCCTTCTCTGTGTGTGCATGTATGTGTGTGTATGTATGTGTGTGTGAAAGACAGACAGTGAGAAGAAGAGGGAGGGGGAGAGGGGAGAGTCTGTGTGTGGTGTTATGTCTGTGAGTGTGTGAGTGTGAGTGTGTGTTTGAAACAAGAGGTAATTCAGCTGCTGGTTCTCCACATTTCACCTTGCTGTAACAGACCCATGATAGTATAGTTATAGTATTATACACAAAGGTTTCATCCAGATACACTTTACAATAACAATAATTATAATAATAATAATAATAATAATAATAATAATAATAATATAATAATAATAATAATAAAAAATGAAAGAGAGCAATAAGAAAGAAAAGCCATTCTTGAAAAAGCAAAACGTCAGAAATGCAGAGAGGTTTTGGCTGAGTGAGACGGCTGCTGGAGGTGGGAAAGGGGAATTGGTGCTTTGGAGAAGAGGGGAAGGAAAAGAGGAGGGCTGAAAACACTGATGGTAACTATAGAAACAGAAATGCCAAAGACAAAAAGTCACACACCGACAGGGAAGGGGCGGGGGGAATCACGCATTCACACATACGAAAATGTACATTCACGACAAAATGACGCCCACGAGCCAGCACGTTCATGCCGGTGGGACACACGCGGACTCTGAAACTAGCAGATGGATGAAGCTGCTGGAAAATCGGGCTTTTAACTGCTACACAGGCCTCCTGTAACACTCTGCTCCGCGTAATTAGTTCAATAGCCTGTAACTTGTAAGCTCGACATTCACTTTATACACACATGAGAATGAGGAGCGAGTGAGAGCAAAAAAATTTCAATCATACCACAATCCAACGACAAAAAAAAATTCAACAAAAACACATTTTGAGGAGAAAAAACAGACAAAAATAACACATGAATGAACAAAACCATAAAACATATAGATAGTCAGGGTATTGCACAAAGGGTATTCGGCCCTAACTGGTCCACAATGAGGACAGTAATAACACAGGTAGGGTGCTTGTCCATGCGCCACAACTCTCCTTTACTAGCAGACAATACCAACACGATACAGCCACTCAACACAGGCTATATACAGGCCTCTGCACCCAGCACCTACTGTACAGTCCACATGTGTGCTGGGGAGAGAAGCAGTGTGTAGGTGAGTGTGTGGTTGTCTGAGCATGTGCAGTGAGCTCGTGGGTGTGTGAGGATGTATGCAGGATGCATGTCTGGGATTGTAGTGTTTGTGTGTGTGAGTCTGCATTAAAAGTGTGTGAGAGTATGTGCAGGTGTGTATATTCATATTCATAGTCATAGTCATATTCATATTTATATTCATAATAAACCCAGGCAACAAGAACAACACAATGCAAGTAAAGAATATTCCAAAAGTAACAACAACCAATAGCTTCAAAGTAAAGGAGTGACCGTGTGTGCGTGCGTGCGTGCGTGTGTGTTTTGTAAAGGGATTTATGGTAAGCAGTGTGTGTACGTGTGTGCCAAGTGTCGTGCTGTTGGATCAGTGTGTGTGTGCATGCGTGTGTGTGTGTGTGTGTGTGTGTGTGTGTGTGTTAGGTCTGCGTCTCCTCAGGGGCGCAGTAGGAGAAGTCTTTGAACTCCTCCTGGTTGATCTGTCGGATGATGGCCTCGTCTGTGGGCGTCAGCACGGGGTCCTCCTTGGTGAAGTCCTGGTCAAAGTTATTCACATCTCGCTTGGTCTTCTGCAGAGGTGCGCACACACACACACACACACACACACACACAAACATACACACACAGAGGAGAAGGAAGTCAGAGGAAGAAACTTTTCGAATATCTATTCCTTTGAAAGTGATGTTAGAGCGACACCTACTGACAAAAGACACTTAAAGCCTTTTTTGTCAGAATGCACACGTGCACGTTATTACATATGTGTGAGTTTTATTTTTAATATTTTTTTAACTTATTGCAGACTAAGTAATAACATAAGATTTTCTTTTTAATTTCTGTTGAGTAAATTTACATTCGATGCCTCTGTCTTGTCTTTGCTTTTGCGTTTTTAAAAAAAAATACTGAATAATATTTTTTCTCAGGCAAAAACCTCTGCGTTGTTTCAAAAAGTTAAATACCAGTGCCAAAGCAATACTTGTGTTTAAATGCTATACTAAAACAATATTTTATTTTTACTTTGAGGAGTGTAAACATTTTTTTTCACAAATTCCTTTTCAAAATTGAACAAAAACTAAATCAAAATTTAACTTAAAACTTAAATGCATCATTGTCGAACTTTGTCTTCACCCAAAACAGCCACACGAGAACTTCACTGAAATTAAACACGGTCTGAAATGAGCAAAATTTTCTGCTGAAGCCTTGACTTTGACTTGACTTGACTTAACCTTCCCCTTATAACGGTTTTACTCCTACAAAGGAAAAGTTGAATTCATAAGCAAAAGAAAAGACATTTGTTCGATTCAGGACATTCAAAGGTTTTGCTGCTACAGCTTTACTTGGTCTTTTTTTTACTAGTAGCTTAGCTAATGTTACTTAATTCCAGCTAATGTTAAAAACTGAGGTGTAACGGCTGCTGACTTTATGACTCTTTTACACTTGTACTACGGTAACAGCTGCAGAGGGTTTAAGTTAAGTGCTTAGCTCCTGTTTAGCTAGATACTAAATTTCTGTTCAGCTAAATGCTAAATAGAAACAGAATCTGTTCAGCAAACGTTGAGTGAAAATGAGTGAGTGAATTTATTCAGAACGGTGAGGTGCAATATCTTTGCCTTAAACAGTCTATTTAAGAGGAGATATGGACACATGCAACCTGTAGCGAGGGGGAACCTCCTCAAAGATGCTCATTTTAACGGGTCTCAAACCGAAATGTTTTTGGGAACCAGTGATCTATAATATTCTGTATGAGGGACAGATAATTGGGTTTTAAAAGAGTAAATTCACTGCTTTTTGGTTTGAGTTTTTCAATATTAATGTGCAAATTGTTTGGGTGCTTTTGCATCACTAAAACAACTTCTGTATTTTACTGTTAGCATAGCTGAGTGTTCCAAAAAGTTTTGCAAGCCTGCAGAATGAATTCTAAACATTGTGCATCTTGAATGAAACATTTCAAGGAGTTTAATGAATCAGGATCGGCTTAAATGCAGATACACACATCTGAAAGCGCAAATGGACTGTCACAGCCGACAGTTTTGTCCTTTTGTAAGGATTTAAATCATTAATGTGTGTGTGTGAAAGTGTGTGTCTCTTACAATCCGGGGTTTAAAGGGTGGTTTCACTTTCCTCTGCTCCAGCAGGACCCAGTCGATCTCTCGGAAGAAGGCGTGGGTCTTGATGGCCTCCTCACAGCCCTGGTTCACCACGCAGCCCAGACGTTTGGCTGGGTTCTTTGTCATGAACTGCACAGAAACACAAAACACACACTTGATTTCAAACTACACTGTCTGGAAACCAGCGACTTTAAGATGCCTAGCTGCATTTATATCCTCACAGTGACGATGACAACAGCAGGACGACGGGTTCAGTAGAAGCATTTCAGTGCTAATAATAGAGCAGAGGCATTAATGGCTCTGCGGATGGGACCAACAAAGAGGCACCGAGGCAGAGTGATGAAACAGGTCAGCAGAGTGCCGCTGTTATTTATTGTCTCTGAAAGCTGCGTCTCTTTCGTTCTGTTGTCTCTCCAGCACTGCAAGAGCACTCTGTGATCGACTGTGGTTTTATGACCACATTGTCATCACTTTGACCCTTTTGACTGACTTTTTAAATTCTTCTCTGTGATTCGTAACACTGCTGTGTTAAGCACGCTGAAGTTGTTCGTGTGCAACTCCGAGGATGAAAACATGAACGATAGTATGATGACAATGATCAAAAGATTGTAGGACAAATATCAAGTTAAACTGTTCTGCATGAAGTGAAATCCTTTCAGAGCAAAGCTGCTTCCTGTTCATGTCTGCCGTTAGAGATGACGCTCAGATAAAGGGATTATGTTGAAAGTGTCGGCTGCTGCCACTGAACTCGGAAAATTTAATTTTTCTAATTGTGCATCTCCAATGTAGAAATGCCCGCAGAACAAACTAAAGCTTCGCCAGTTTTTATCCTTGGATCAATTAAAATTTTGATCTCATCTTATTTCACTTTCAGCTCTTCTTGTTTTAGTCGATTTTAAGTTTAATTGCTTTATTACTAAGGTTTTATTATTTTATGATTTTGCTTTTTTGTTTCTTAATGTCATGGACATGACGTTAAAATAAAAGTTGAATGTATGAATCTTCAAACAAAATTTGAAAAGTTCAAATGTATTCTTGAGAAAAAACTGATAAAAAGTCATTTTCATAATGTGCTAGGCAGATTATTTTTCATCTAGGTGTTTAAGAAAGTCTGATGATTCTTCTGAAAAGCGGTTAATGTTTGAAAAAACTGCAGATTCTGTTGTTTCAGAAAACTCAACGTCTAGCTCTTAAAGGGACAGTAAATGCAACACAAGAGTCACAAACTGATGCTCTACATGATCAATTTGTCTTAAAAAAATTGCCACTTTTCAACCAAAGTCAACCCATTTTGATCCTTAAACTGTCACATAAATGATTTGTTCAAAAAGAAACAATTTTTTGCTTGTTGATTTAGAAATGAAAAGTCAAACAAAAAGCAAAACAGACCATTTTTATGCAGCACATTATCTACTTGGGACAAAATCAACTGAATGAAATTCTGCTAAAATTAAATTGTTCTTTTTTTGCCATGGACGCCTTCAAGCTCCAGCTGGAATCACTGCTGAAGAAGATGAGATGCACTCCCAAAGAAAACTAAATCGCTCTTCAGTCTGCAACAATAAGATAAAGAAAAAGCTGAAAGACACAACACGTACCGCTCGAAGGATGGAAACAGCTTCTTTGCTGAGCCACACAGGGTAGAGGACATCGTCATGGAGGATCGACTCGAACAAGTCGTCTTCGTTGTCGGCTTCGAATGGAGGCTGCCCGGCCATCATCTCATACATCAGCACCCCCAGAGCCCACCAGTCCACAGAGGCTCCGTACTCCAACTCCTGCAGGATCTGAGTTCAACAACATGACACGGTTTAACGTGGAGGACAGTGACACCAACCTCTGCCCGTGTAAAATACTGTAACCCAGGTTGACTCAGGCAACAGACATCAGCAGAAAACTCTTTTGTTCAACTCTTAACTATAACTGATCAAACACATAGCTGTTATTTTAACTGAAAAACTTTTATCAGCTTTAGTTGTCAGGGCTGAAGTTAACAGTTGTTTTTATTACTCATTAATCTGCTGATCATTTTCAGCACTGATCAATTACACAATTTCCCAGATTTAAAAATGCTTTTTTTGGTCCACGCAACTGCTCAAAACCAAAAGAGTCTTTATTTACTATCATAAATTACAAAGAAAATTAGTACACATTTAGGAATCGCAAAATATGTAAATTTCTTTTATGACGTTTTGCTTAATTTGCTTAAAAGTCCACTGAGCTGCAGCGGCCAGCAGGAGACAGAAAATAGTGTGGGTGGGGTATGTCGTTCAATATACAGATGCACTCTTGGTCGGACATGCTTCTAATTTTAACTAGACATTTAAAAATGTTGACTTGTTAATTTTACAGAGCTAAAGAGTGCTCCATTAAGAAACAACAAATGCCAGAGGATAAAGCCACACTTGAGTATAGCACCAAAAACCAGGGAAGAATATCCCACAGTTCAGCTCACCTCAGGGGCGATGTAGTCGGGCGTGCCACAGAAGGTGGTGGTGGTCACTCCGTTCATGATGCCTTCCTTGCACATGCCGAAGTCTGCCAGCTTACAGTGTCCCTCTGCATCCAGCAGGATGTTGTCCAGCTTCAGGTCCCTGAGAGAGAAAGAGAGAGAGAGAATTACCACCATCTGTCTCCATGAGTCCCTAACAGTCCTGGAGTTCTTAATTAATCGAATTCACTAAACATTTCATTTAGGATTCATCTCAGTGATTATTATGGAGGATCTATTTCAGTGTTCCCTTAGCTGAAAAACATAAAAATAAGGTGGCGTTAACCTGTAGATGACCCCGTTACGGTGCAGAAACATGAGCGCTGAGGTGACTTCAGCAGCATAGAAACGTGAGCGAGGCTCATCAAACTTCCTGGATCGCTGGATCTGGAACATCAGGTCTCCACCGTTCACATATTCCATTACAAAAAACAAACGGTCCTGCAGAGCGACACAGAAAGAGACGTGAGACAGGCATGAGAATGCAGAGAAAAATTATCCCAACTGTATGTGCACGTGCTGTCTGGTGTTCCTACCCGTGTCTGGAAGCAGCAGTAGAGCTGGGTGAGGTAGGGGTGTCGACGGGCAAGGGCCAGGATGCGCTTCTCGGTCATGGTGCAGTCCACGTCGTCGTCTTGCAGGATCACGTCCTTCTTTAATACTTTGACGGCATAAACGTCCTCCGTCCCCTTCAGCTCTGCAAGCATCACCTGGAAAAGAGACAAAAGACAAAGAAGAAAGGGGAGAGAGGGAAGGGGAGGGGCTTAGATTCAGCAGAAATGGATGGATCGAATTCAGTTTCTGCACACGGTGTTTCATATTGAAGACTGATTGGATTTTCTATGCCATTTCTATGTCCAACTTCCTGTCTAGCGCGACTGGTTCTGTTGAGCCTGATGCTGCTTTTTTTAAAGTCCACCTGACATGTAATTTCAAAAATATCTAACTTCTTTATCATGACGCCTTTCCAGTATAAAAAGAACATCAGACAGAACAAAACATCGGCGGAATTTGATTGGACTGTTAGCTAAACTTTAGTCTGTAATCAAAGGTGGTGGCTTTCATGCATCAGCCATGACACACACACATTTGCCCCTTTTCACACTCCCTCATGCCACACTAACTACATCTCACGCCATCAAACCCAGGTCTCATGAACGGCAGGAGAGGGGCAGTGCCGAACTGCCAACAACATCGTTTGGACATGCTTCCGAATTTTTCAGAATAAAAGCTCTGAATGCAGCTCTGCCAGACAACTGTCTGCCTGACATGGCTTTTATTTTGAAAGTTAATTGCTAAGCTGCCAGAGAACATGACCTTATGTCACATTGAGGTCAGGGGGTAAATGTAGGCCTACTATTGGTCAAAACTGCTCTGGGCAAGATGACAAACGTCACGTGACCTTTTTTTGTTTGTTTGTTTGTTTTAAAAACAGGGAAAATAATGTGATTTCATTTTTATGTCCAGGGATGGAATCTAAAAGGATTTTTAAAAAATATACAGTTTCAGGCGGACTTTAAAGAAGCCAAAGTGAAAAAGTGAAATGGAAACCGCTGCCTCCAAACAATCTGAATCACAACCCCTCCCCAAACACCTCCTCTGTGTCGTCGCACCTTTCCGAAGCTGCCCTTGCCGAGAACCTTGATAAAGTTGAAGTCCTTGAGGCTCCTCCTCTGGATCTGCCCGTTCTCCCTAACTGCTGAGGAGGAGGACGAGGAGGAAGAGGAGGTGGTGGAGGAGGAGGAAGAGGAAGAGGTGGAGGAGTGTTGGGGTCCCTGCTGGTCGAGTGACAGCGCGTCCTGCAGGCGATCTAACCCTGCCAAGTCTGTGGGCGTCAACGGAAAAGCAGATCAGACATCGCTGAAAACAGGCTGACTGTCTTTTTTCTTGTCAGCATTCAGCTCGTTATGCAAAGAAGGGATTTTTTTTTTTTTTTTTTTTTTAGAAATGTTGCTAATTATTTGTAAGTGATTACTTTTTATTAAACTTTAGAATAGGATGATCACATCCTCTGTTAAAACCTTGGATGAGTCAGTTACAGTGTCTCTGACCAGGGTGATTAAATAGCAGCAGTGACCGGTGTTGTTCTCATCGTTTGGCTCCGAGAAACAAAAAAACAAAAATGGGAATCCTTCCACAAAGAGAAAGTTAACTTTCATTCCTCAGCTTGCAAAGTGTGAGAGGACGATGACTAACTGTGACAACCAAATGGTGGTGGTGGGTGGCGGAGGATAATTCTTAGATAATTCAAGTTTAGTCTTCTTTCTAGAGCAACAATAACAGATTTAACTACTCGTTTTTTGAAAGGACCAAAAATATTATTACTGAAACGGAAATACTACCTCTTGCTGGTAAAATTAACACATTAAAGCCACATGCTGAGATGAACGCATCTCGAAATGCTTTGAAATGTCCGCCTGTTTGTGTCAAATCTGTGTGTTTTAATGAACGTGCGTGTTGTGTTCAGTGTTACCCTGCTGTGAGGGGGAGGTGGGGACAGCTGGCTGGCTGAAGCTGTTCTCCTCCGTCTGGGAGAGCTCAGGAGGAGACTGAGGAGGGTCCTGCCCTGGAGTCAACTGGATGGAAGAGAGACAACATGACCGTTCCTTTAGGCTGCACTTTATTCTTCGCGTGCAGCAACATCCACAGAGAAACAAAGACTAGAAGCTTGAGCAAGTGAAACTGTTTTGTTTTTTTTCTTTTGAACAAACCTTCTTTAGTCTGATACTTTAAACAGTTCTGAAGTCTTTGCTCATCTGAAAGAGTTTGCTGAAAAGACTGATATCGCTCTCACTTATGTCTAAATATGAAGCTACATCTTGGCTAGGCAAAAGACTGGCAACAGGAGAAAACAGCTAGCCCGGCTTTCTTTAAAGGTAAAAATCCTCCATAGGACGATCTAAAGCTCGCAAATATCTGCAACTTTTTGTATAGATTAAAAAAAAAGAACAATATGTTATTCAACAACTGTTACAGATGCTTTTAGAGTAATTTTGTTACCTTTGCACAAGCCAGAGTAGCTATTTCCCTGTTTTCAGTCTTTATGCTACGCTAAGCTAACAACGTGCTAACTGTAGCTTAACATTTACTGTACAGAGGGAAGAGTGTTATTATTTTCAGCAACAAAGTAAATTTATGGACATTTTAAACCATTTCTCTAGAAAGGTCGAGTACAAATGTTGTAAAGAGTAAGTAGCCTTTATTCAGTTATTCTAGTCAGCACAAAGCAAAGATGCTAACATTTTCTATAAAGGTTAGCTTGCTGTCATGTGGGATTTTTGCCACATGCCTGTATTATAATTAAATTACAACATTGCAGGATTTCACATCATACTGTCAAAAGCCTTTTTCTATCTGCCCCAATAAATAAAGTTTCTAATTTTGAAAACTGTCCTGTTTTTTTTTTTTTTTTTTTTGCTTTCTTGTTTGAAATGTAATACATTAATGATGGGAAACATCTTTATTTTGACTTTGGTCGAGCGGTTTGTTACCTTCCTCCTGCGTTGTGCGGTGTTGGAGATCTTATCGGGTGTGACTCCCAGGTCAGACAGAACCTTTGCGATTCCTCGGGCGTCCACACCACAGTTAGGAGCTACATTGGTCTCACACCGTCTGTGCACATTCATCTTACACACTGCACAACAACGAAGACTTGTGTTAAACTGTGGAGGACTGTCTGCCTCATAGACGGGATTTCTGGAATGTTAGCTAACGGTTAAAAGACATAAAGCTGCACTATGAAGTCAACAGTGTGATCAATAGTTAACTTTAGACTACAAAGGCTCCTACACACCAGGCTGATGGGCGGGGGTCGGGACCAGTCAGGACTGCCAGAGAGAGTCAGAGGCTCTGGTTGGTGTGGTGTGAGCAGTGGTGTCAGAACTGCTCTGCACACTAGGAGGTTTTTTGGCCAATTCAACATGAAGAATCGGTGCTGACTCGTCAGTGAGTCTCAGGTAAATGAACCAGTGCGCGTAAAATGACGCGGAAACAGAGAGGGAAAGCCCCTTGAGCTTATTTTTCTCCTTTGCCTCTTCTCTACTCTGTCATTTGTAGCTTTTTATCAGACATATCAGTTAGAAGCAGCTATTGCTTAATCATAACAACTGTTTGTATATCTGCACTGAAGTTTTGCCTTGGCGCAGGCGCAGCATGTACGAGCCTGTCGGTCACCGCCTGTTGTCTTCACGGTGTTAACAACACACTACTCTTTAATGCGGGCAAAACACGATGCAGCAGCCGATCTTTGTCACAGCTTGTTCTTTGTTGTCAGTTTGGTGTGTAGGAGTCTTTCAGTGTAATGCCATGCCTGCTTACAGTAATTTACTTTTTTCACTATTTAATATAAAGTCTTTAAAATAATCTATTCAAGTTTCAAGAACAAAAGCATGTTTTCATTAGAGAATCTTCAAAAACACATAAACATCGTCTTGAGTTCCACTAACAAATTTTTATGGAATACAAAAAATATTTTCATCATGACTAAAGGGTCAGTGGGCAAATGATATGCATTCAGTATACAAATGTGTTTGTTTGTTTTTTTACGTAGTTAAACACATGAAATTTGCCACGTATACATAAATCACAACATCTGCATTTATTTGGTCAAAAATCGCTGAGAGAGAGAGAGAGAGGGAAGCCAAGAACCAATGAGAAGAAAGTTGATTCCTTTCTTAAATAATTCCTTAATGTATTAAATATCACCCAAAAAAACTGAAAAATTTCCCATCATAAATTTTATGTCATCTTCAAATTGCTTGTTTAAACTAAAGGAAAAAAAAGAAAAACCTCAAAAAATTACATTTAAATTTCTAAAAACAGAGATAAGCATGAAATCTTCACATGTAAGAAGCTTCATCATCAAATATTTGACATTTTTCTCAAATTAAACGGTTAATTTATACTCAAAGTCATTAATTATTTACAGAAATGGTTTTAATCCTGCTAAGTAAGGAACAACCAGGAAGAAAGATAAATTCTCGGCAAAGATAAAAATATGTGATGGAATGTATTATTTATAATGAAAATGCAATTTTTCATTTCACAAAATAAATTAACATTCATTAAAACCTTCACCTGTTTTGTGTACAGTCTTTATCTTTCAATATGTGCTGACACTGTCTTTTCATGCCTCCATGCATCCACTCAAAATGTAAATTTCCCGCTGAACTTGAACTCACCTTTGCACTGCAGGCCCTGCCGCATGAGGCCCCACAGCAGGGAGCCACAGTGGTCGCAGAAGGTGGGGACCTTGTAGTTGTGGATACTGAACTTATGGGGCATGTTAACACTGAACCGCTGTGAACCCACCTACAGAGGGAGACACACACACACACACACACACACACACACACACAAACACACACACACAAGGAGGTGTTACAAAGAGGTCACTGTCACATTATCACAGGAATAATGCATGTGGCTCAAGTGTTAGAACATAATGTGCACATGTTGCCTCACGTAACACAGATTTATTCACAAATGGCGTGAGTGGTGATTGTCTGTTGATGCATTCAGACTTTTTGTGATAATACGTAATAAATAGACGATTTGTAAATAACTAATGACAAAGTAAATGTAGTAAGATGAGCTACAAATCAACTCTCCTGGAACACTCGGAGCGTTTGCATGTGTGTGTGTGTACCTCCTCAGGTGTGTCCTCCTGCTTCTTCATCCCGGCACACTTGGTGATGATGAGCTCATGGCAGCGCTTGTGGACGACACACGTACAGACTGGAAGCACAGCATTAACATCAGGCATTCATACATTTGAAAAAAAGTAAGTTTGGTCCACAGAGGGACGAAAGCTGGGTGATGCTGTTGACGATGCAGTGAATCTGAGGCAAAACTGTTGCACCAAGTGATGCATTGTTTAGATATGCTGACTTAATATCTCCGCTATTACTGACTTAATTAAATGTGAATGACACACACTGTCAAATGTCAACATAAAACTGTAACAATGCAATGTTCTTAACCTTTTTAAAAATATAATTAAAGCCAATAAAAGCTTAAGAAGAGTGTTGCGCGGAGTGCAGCTGCGGCCTCACACACACACAGGTGATTGATCCTAATTAGTGATGCACATTAGGGCAGCACAATTAACTGAATATTCATCTTGATCCTGATTTTGGATTCCAGCAGCTGAAAGAACATGTTTGATTGCAACACTGACATTTAACATAAAAAGTTTGCTTCACTCATCTAAACACTGCAGCATATTAAATTAGGGCCCGACTGATATTATCAGCTGGTACAGATCAAATTGATATCAGATGTCTATGACCAGGTTCTTAGATATGCACCGATATTAAAGCCGTTGTTTAAGGCTAAAAAAAATGCTTGGACTAGTGATTTAAAATGGTGCTGTAATGTAGACGTCCAGCAGAGGGCGGCACATTATTCAATACCTAATAAGTGAAGCATTTACTGTTCATTGCACTGATGTTTGGAATAAAGTTTGTTGAAATGTAGGCTATTCTGCCTCCATTTTATATCTTAATCAGAAGTGTTAAAAAAACACACTCATAACCATTATTTATACATATAACATCGCCAAAGACATTAGATATTGGAATTTTCTGATATCAGTCTCATTTTCTGGCCCATAATCAGTGAGGCCATAAAATGAGTCAAATGATTCTAAACTAGCCAGCTGCTTTGACAAGGTGAGAACGAAAGAAAGAAAGTGGTAAACACAATATCATCACGTCTATATTAATATGATATCAAAATTTTGCTGATAAATATCATAGCAATAGTGCTTATACTCAATACCCCTAATTCAAGGCATATAAATATACTTGCATAGACAGGTCGGTAGAAAACTAAAATAACTTGTTTGCTTAAAGTTTAGGTGATTTCTTCTTAATGGTTAAAAAACGAAAACATCTGATGTCTTTTTGTTTGGGGGATGTTTAGACCACAAACACGTCCGTGTGCTGAAGGCGGCGTTGAACGTAGCGTGTTTGTTTATGATGCCACTGAGACATGAAACACAATCCAAGAAGTTTGGTTCATTTAGCACGAACAAACAGATAAAGGCTTAACAGATGCGAAAATTTGGCACAACAGTTTAAAATACACACGGACAGGATTTCACGATTTTGCAAAATATCACGTCGACAACTATTTTAATTTTTAACAGTCAATAGTAGAAATACATTTACAGAATGTACGCTCGTCCAGATGTGCATGTTTGTTTCATCCAATTCAAATGGATGAGGAGGCCGCGTTTTTACACACAGGTTTAAGTTGGTCTGCACGCCGTCCTGGTCGGAGACAGGAAGTCAGCCCTAAAAAGCTGGACACAGTAGACACCCATCCACCCCACCCTTACCTCTCCCCAGACTACATAAACAACACCACTTCCTGCAATTAAGGTTGACACTGGATGTACATCCTGTTCTGGAGATTCATTCAATATGATTGTAATTCCTTGTGAGCCAGAGCAGCAACTGTGCATCTCAGAAGGTTGTTTGAGTACTAGTTTGATTTCCAGCTGAATTTTCAGGACATGTCTACTCAAATTGTGGCTCGCCAATCACACGCCGACCCGGAACAACCGGGTAGCCCTGTAAAAACATGTAACCCACGATGCAGCGTATTGTTGTGAAAATGTGTGTTTAGTAATTGTAGCAGAAGTCCTATGATGCGACCTCTAAAAACACGTCTTTCTCAACCATCGTATGTAAAATTGACAATGAAAACCATCGTTATCGCTCTGCCTGGACTGACAAATGCTAAATCCAAACATCAAACTAATGTGTTTTGCAATAAGTGCAAAAAGTGAACTGAATCTTCGAAAAGGGAAACAAGGACTAGCATTGCTTGTGTTTCATTACATTCACTTGTGTTGGTTTGAAATTTGTCATTACCTCTTTCTTACCAGCCACTGAAAATGCCCGGCCCACCTAAATTTCCTTGTTTTTAAATCCGGCCCAGTTGAGTTTGTTATTGAAGAACCCTGCTTTAGGATGTTTGCATTCACTGCAGACGCTGAGGAGCAACCCATGCAACAAATATACGCAACTGATTCGACGTTCATGAGCAAACTTTGTGCCGTTCGGCTCTCGGTGACGACAGCTTGCGACTAAATCCCAGCAGTCATTCAGCAACTTGCAATCCCTCCTGTGTTATCGCTCTTAAATAATACATGCAGTGTTATCTGAGGAATTGGAATCAGCCAGAGAAAAGTACTCACCCTGACACTGGTATCCCTGCTTCCCCAAGACGCCCCTATCAGATCACACACACGCACACACACACACACACACACACACACAGGAGTCAGCATTTCAGCCGGGTCGGTGTAATGAAACATAACAGCAGGCAGGTTAGATCTGATAGATCTGTTTGTGTGTGTTTGTGTCACCTACCAGATAAAATCTCTGCAGTGTGAGCAGTAGGTCGGCTGTCTCAGGTAGGTGGCCATGAACTTGTGTCCGTTGACTTGATGGACGCGTCGTCGGACGGCGCCTTGTCGCCGGCGAGGACCGATCCTCTCTCGAAACACCCGCTCCTCATTCTCATTGGTCCCTGAGGCTGAAGAGGGAACAAACTCAGGGTTATCAGCAGAAGTTGGTTTGCAGAGAGAAAAATTTTCGAACGTTTGTTTGTATCTGAGTCAGTTTTTTAGATGAGTTGTCACACACATCACTGTGCTACGGATGTTTTCTTACGCACAGTGATTTTACTTCCTGTATAAAGAAAAGATCATTTGCATCACGCTGCTTGAGATGTTTAATCATTCAGCGGCCTCTCGTTTTCCTCCCCCCTCTCCCTCCCTCCCGCTTTCTTGCAAACACCCCACACCCACCAGAGGCCGATGCATACAGTACGTACGTGTGTGTGCTATTTATACTCTCATGTGTGGGCACTAAAACGAAGGACAGCATATTAAAATACTCCTCCTCAGCGAGCGCCATCCAACCAGCCGTTCCCTTCCTCTCCGCATCTCCCCGGAAACATAAATGCTTTCCGAGGGTAACCTTAAGACAAGAGAACCACCTCCACTCTCACTCCCACACACACTCCTTCTCTCTGCGCTCCTGTCCTAGTTTGCCTTTTTTTCACTCTCCCTCCATCCCTCTCTGGGGTGCGTTAGAGATGTGGTTACTGCCGAGCCTCTCTAGAGTTCGATTACAGACAGGCTGTCTAGAGACTCAGTGTTTGTGTGTGTGTGTGTGTGTGTGTGTGAGTGGGAGTGTATGCGAGTGAAAGTGTGTGCTTTTGTGTTTCTGTGCATGTGTGTGTGGAAACAGCTTAACAGGCCATTATTGGGATCACTTTGTTTTACATAATACATCATCCATCTGTCCAGGACACACACATAGACACAGGCATGCTGACGAGGGGGGGCGATGAGGCATGACAACAGTAAAGAGTGATCGCCGTGGAGACAGGCGTACTCTGAATGACCGAATGGGAGATGGACGTCCAATAAATACGGACACGGACAGACGGATGATTCAAATTTGAAACATGCAGACAGACATGTAGAAGAAAAGCAGAGCTGAGATAATGACAAACTACAGATGGTGAAATAAACAAATACGCGTCAAAATAAATAACAATAGAGAGGTGGCAGCAATAAATCTGCTTCTCAAATATTAACAAGGGTTTTAGATAGATGTGTTGGAAAACAAATCAGAGTTACAGAAAAATTTAGCGAAAAAATGCTACATTTCCTCAAGAAAAACCAACCCCAGAATAAGCTGCACTGAAAAAAGGTGAAGCGATCGCTCAAATCTTACAAGAAAGATTTTTTGATATCTTTGAACAACTCTTAATTAACTTAAAGCACTAAAAATGAATTAAGTTGCAGCTAAAAACTGATGTGACAGTTGCACAGGCTTTTTCAATATACAGCAAGACTGTTGATAGATATTTCAAGATTTAACAGAAAAGTTTAAAGCAGTTTAAAAATGAGAAATTTGTCTTTAGAATGTGATTCTTTGGGAGCTTCTGAAACAGATGAAGCTGAAGCTCATTTGAAGACACTTAAAGAAGTTGAGGTTGATGTGAAGTGTTTCTCAAATGTTGAACCAGATTGTTGATGCGTTTGTGTAATAAACTGAACCACTTAGAGATTAATTTGCACTAATCCATCAAAATTAGACAGAGACATAACAGAAGCTAAAAATAAAATTGTATAAAATTAATAAAACTGGAGGGGAGGGGCTTTCATCTGTGGCTTTAGATTGTTTGAAAAAAATGAGATGAACTTCTTAAATTTCTTTTGACGTGGAAAATATCACATTAACCTCAATACTACTGATGGTCAGATTCTGAACAATTCTGGAAAAATTTCAAACATTATCTCTCATTTTCAACTCTTTAAATTAAATCTTTAATTTTTTTTTATTGTACTTCTAAACTGCACAGCATTCTATTTTGTTCTTATTAGAGGTCTAGGAAAATATCAATATCGCAATATTATGTCTTGTGATATTGTATTGATTCTCAAAAACCTATCAATTTTTAATTAATAGTTTTCATGCAAAGATTTGCGGCGGTGGTTCATTTAGATTTTTTTAACCCGATGCCTACTACACAAAAACTATTACTATGATATTCTTATTGCACAAAGAATACTTTTTTCTCAGATTTTATTGGGTGTGTTCTTCATACTGACAGTTTTTCTAAAGTGAGATTGTGTGTGGTTGAAAGAAATTCTTTTTTAATATATTGTCTTGCTTAGTGTATAGCAACATATAGCAATATATTGTACCGTAACTCCTGTATCATGATATGTATCATATCACCAGATTCTTGCCAGTTCACAGCCCTAGTTCTTACACTGTATGTGTATTGGTGTTTTATGTCAGCAAATTTTGTAAACTTGTTTTTGAAAACTGCTCTATATAAATTTATAGAATATATACATATGCTAACTTCGAAATTAATCACACTTAAGAGTAAAAATATGCTGTATTGTAGTGAAAAAATAAGAAACTTTTCTTTAAAAAAACAACAACAAAAAAACGCAAACCAAAAACAATTTCTTTGATAATTAAAGTGCACAAACGTTTTTAAAATACTTAAATAATGGATACAAATTCAAATAACAAAAAATGATGAGAACAGAGACAGCAGGGAGTCCACAAACAGAGAGAA
>JAQLOL010000014.1:6607947-6624194 GCA_029783665.1 Naso thynnoides
GGAGTCCACAAACAGAGAGAAAGAGATTGCAGATGGTCAGATTAGGTCAGATTATTGTTATTTGCTTCCTGGAACCAACAGATGTAAAACGATGAAGAGGAGAAAAGAGGAGGAGAACGAGTCCTTCCAGGCCGTGAAGCTGCAGAGAACAGATTGCACCAGGGGAAAAAAAATAAATCTGCTAAAAATACCACCTCTTCCTCTAGTTCTCACCCTCCATCTCTCCATCCCTCCTATCAGTTCACACACACACACACACACACACACACACACACACACACGCATGCACACACACACCATTTGTTTTCATCAGCATACATTAACATGACGAGCACTCAAGCCAGCTGAACCCGGGAAGGAAGTTCAGGAGTGGGCGGAGAGTGGGTCGTGAGGTCACAGCAGAGTGTCCAATCATCAACAAGGAGGGCAAGACATGGACGCCTGAGTCTGCATACTGTGTGTGTGTTTGTATGTGTGTGTGTGTAATCTGTGCCTCAATCTCACCTACTATTTTAAGAATCTACTCGCTCTCTCTTCACTCTCTACTGCTCTTTCTGTCCGTCTTTACACAGAGAAACTATTCTGTGTTACACTGCCGGGGTCCTCTGCTGTGCCCTCACACACACACACACACAGATACACATACACCCTTTAGCTGGAAGGCTGAGAACTGCTTCTATTTATAACGAGTTGCAATACACAGGTGCAGGTGGAAATCATTTTTATCAGGCAGCGAGTGAGTGTGTGTGTCTGTGTCTGTGTCTGTGTGTGTGTGTGTTTGTGTGTGTGCATGTGCATGTGCGTGTGTGTTTGTGCTGAAAGGATAATTGAGAGAAACATTTGGACGATTCCAAATTTAATGAATACCAATAAATAGAGGAGGGAGGGAAAAGAGGTCAAGAGAGAGAAGGACAAATTTCCATGAATTCTGTTAAGTAACTTTCTAGGAAAACAGGAAGGCCTCGAGCCTCATGTTTGTTTATTTGTTTTCACAGTAATCTTTTCATCTCAATCTCTGGTCCCGAGTTTAAGTGCAGTAAACTAGACTGAAGATGCACGTACAGCTTGTTACACTGAAAATGCAATAACTGATGTTTTTCGTCAGTGTACAACATTGACTTTATTAGCACCTTTTAAGTTAAGTTGATATCACAATAAAATGGCAGCAACATCTGCTCATTTACAAATTAAGTAGTTTCAGAAAAATATACTATTCTTCATATAAAATTTAGTCTCCCTAACAAACTGGAGTCTAATATTCACTCTCATTTAGCTCAGTTTTTGGTGTCTTCTAACTCCTGAGGGAAATGTCTGGCTCTTAAGCTCTGTAACGCTCCACTAAGGCTGCATTCAGACCAAATGCACCAAAACGCCGCAGGGTTGCCTGGTGTCATTTAATTCACATGACAGTACCCTTTGTGTGATGTCAAGTTGTGTACTCTATTCCTCCCCCAATCCATGGGTGGCAGTCAATCGCTGGAAGATGGTCCCTTTACGTGATTGGCTGTCACAACGCCACACAGCCGGCTGCGGTGAAAAAAGCTGAAATCACCAGCTACATTCTTTCGGGCAGCCGCTGTGACTCAGCCCACTGCAAAACACACTGGCTTCATTCAAATGAATGAGAAAACCTGCGTTTTTGCCGGATCACCTGGTTTGGTCTGAATGCAGCCTCATGTTCAGTGAGGACGTTTCCCACCGGTCACTAAACATGTGACAACATCGACGTTAGCGGTAACATCTGACATGATTTGCAGAATTTGCATTAAAGTACTTCTGCTACAAACAGCACCCTTTCTACTGCTGCAGCTTCATATTAGAGGCATTAAACCGGCAAAACACAAGTGGACTTTTATTATGAAGTAGTCACAGGAAATGCAGCATGTCTGTAAGTTTAGCAATTAATGCCGTCGTTTGTCTAAAATGTATCTGAAAAACAAGGCGACAGTTATTTGACTTCTTTTTGACAGTTTTAATTTTGTAGGTACTGATGAAAGAAGAAGCCGCCACCGTGAGCTGTTAGATAAAGAGCTGCAGGAAACAGGCCGCAGCTTCTCAGGTAACCAACTCCTTGTCCCTCATTAACATTAACAGGTTCTCAATTAGCAAATTTTTTGCCAAATTGCCACTTTTCCTTTTCGCTTGGACACTAAATCCTCCACCTTCGTCTCATCGCCGAAGTGAAACCGGACTCCTGCTGCTTTGTGAAGGATCAGACATACGTGTCCATCATCCGACTGTGTTTTGTTGACAATCGGCAAATGATGTAACTGGTGTCTTTCACAAACTGTGAACACTAGAAAAAAAGAATTTGTTTGGTGCTGAGCAGGCAGTGCACAGAGTGTTTTAAGAGCCTGAAAAAAACAGCTGCTTTGTGTTTTCACCTTTGTCATGCAGTTCCACTGAATAATTTAACACCGATGATTAAGAGGAACATTATGTATAATTAATAACAAATTTCATTTTTAATATAGTCAGAATGGAATTGATTAAAGCTTCAATAATCACTATTTTTATGATACATAAACAATAAATCATGTGAGTTTTACTTTAGCTCTCCGGAGCATTGTAGCCTCTTTCAGATCAGGATTTGCATTTGATGAGACTTTACTGATTTGGACGCTGTTTCATTTTCGCTTATCAGTCCGATTTTTCATTTCCCTTTAGATTACCGATCCATTTTATGTGTGGTACAAAGAAGGCCAGCGCAGGTTTTTTGTGTTAATGCAGTTTTACCATCTGAATTTTCTGAACACTGTAAAACTTCTGCCCAACTTTTTAAAATTAAAATAACGTGCTCCTTTAATTAAAAGTGCATGACTTCGAAAATTAAATAAAACTGCTAAATGCACAATTCTTGCAACAGAGGGCAATTGTTTCAGCAAAGAAGTTTTGGTAAGCCTCTGCACACTGTATGACCATCATCAGCTGGTAGACAGACAAACTTGGTGACCCGCTGGTGAACACAGCAGCACATCACAACCAACGGTACAGATATTTTTTCCTCCGGAGTAAGAGAAATCCAAACTAAAGCCAGAAGAGAAGGGAATATAGGATTTACTTTGGTCAGGTGGCCAGAAACACAACTAAAAATGTTTCTCAGTGTTCTATGCCAAAAAGCGATTATTTGACGCAATAGGAGACACATTTGCTTTCTTTCAATGTCAAAGTTTCTCCCCTTAAATTTCTGTCAAAAGTATGAGTTAAGGCTGGGCAAGAAACAGATTTTAAATTGAACCTCAAATTAATTTTCTTGGACAATGTTAAAAAATGAATATCATGAAAAATGAGTTTCCCTTTGACTAGGGTAAATACGGTAGCCAACAGCTCTCTCTCTCAGCTCTGGGCTCTTATTTTTTAGAGAAGAAGTTCGGTGAAGGTTAGGCTGGCACCTTATTAATCCCACGTTGGGGGAGTCATCTTTGTTTGATCAAGCCTTCATTAAAAAAAGGTTTAGTTTGGCTAAAGCTAGGTTTGCACTTTACTCCCAATGGGGAAATTCATTTTTGTTCGAAATAATTTATTTGAAATAATTCCGAAGTCTTTTGTAATTAAAAAAAACTTTATTAATGTGATAAGAAATAAATGAGAGATCTTATTTTTAGGCCTTATCACCTGGTCCTACTGTACGTAAATATTCTCTGTTTGTGTGTGGAGTGATGGATCTCCGTGGTGAACTGAAAACCTAAATGAAGTAACTTCACACCATGATGACGTTCGTGATATCAGCAGCCCATTCGCTGGTAGAAGGACGACCCACGCAGCTTATTATCTTTAAATAGTTCCACCTTTCCAGACTCATTAACGTCGACTTTGCACATGTGGTCGCTGAACTTTTCGCTGTGTAGAAACTCCCATGCCTCACCTCCTGGAACTGTGTAAGCATGTGTGTTGTGGAGTTTTTACCCTCAGTGGAAGACCCGGACAGATCGATGACCACGTAAACCTTCCCCTCCGGCTCCAAGTCAATCTGCAGAGACAAAGAAAGACAGAAACGGAGAGTAAGTCAGTTAGAAACAACACAGCTGAACAATGAGCGCATCAGGGGGCTTTCCTCCAGCCCAAACAAACACACCAGTGCACATGGAAGAGGTCATTATCTTCATCACCATTACACTCTACCCACCACTTGCATCATTATCAGCATCAGCATCGGCATCTTGATGACTGTTTGCATTTCTGCCCCCAGCATTTTCTCTTTAGAGCCCATTTACTCCTGGAATAAACATCTGTATCTTACATGTGCGGATCACATTTTCCTATAACGGGCCTTTGTATTCAAACTCTTTGCAACAAAGCTTCTGTTGGGCGGATTTGATCCAATCTAAATGTGCAAATTTGTAGGTGGAGCTGGCAGACCTCTCAGCAAATATGTTAAGTCGTGCAAAGGAGGCGATGCTGCAGAATTAATATAAACTGATTCTTCTTTGTCTGAGGAAAAAGTTGTCTCCAGTTTCTTAGAAAAGTTTGCTTGAGAAAACAGAAAAACGTTGAGTTAGAAGACATGTTTGCGTGCATTTACACCAGTATTGTTTTTCTTAATGGAGTTTGGTTGTGCAGATGCAAAACTGCATATTATTAGCAACTTGTAGCTTGTTAATTTTGAAAACTTACTCAGCGTCTCTTTATTATATGATGACATATTTACTATTGCTCTAACTGAAGGGCTGAGCAATTTAAAGATATTATATCATTATCAAGATATGAGACTATATATTTTCTGAGATATTGGATATTATTATATTGTAATATAGAATAAATCATGTTTTTTCTGGATTTTAAAGGCTGTATTACAGTAAAGTGATGTAATTGTAATGTTTAATTTGTTTCAATACTTGCTTTTACTCACATTATATCTACATTACCAATAATTATCGAGCAAAAACAGAATTACAATAAGATTTTTTTAAAGTACCAATGGTCACCCTTACAATATAGTCACATCAAAGCGGGAATTTGGTAAAAAAAAAACGACAAAATGTTCGATTTTGTCTCCCAGCTCTAGCATTAATGAAGTGCTGCAATATATATCGTGTATGGAGATACAGCCTAAAACATGGTGATGTCATTTTCAGGCCGTATCTACGGTGGATGGAGCTGTGGTACCGAGGTCCCGCCCAGTCAGCCACTGAGCTCAATCACGTGTCTTTGGTTGAGCTGTCAATCATGACATTTTACCAAACTTTTCAGACAAACACCTAAATACATAAAGGCATCGGCCATGTGTTAAAAACATTTGTTAAGCGATGAAAAAGGAAAATAAGGTTCAAATATGATCTCCTAGAACAGGACGAAAGACCTTTTACAACTAGCAGACGTTAAAATTTTTTAAGTGGAACATGATGAAGTGAATTTGCCGTAATGGACAAAGCCACAGACGAGCAACAGGCCAATAAAACACTGACCAGTCAGAGAAGCACATTTTCATACAGAGATTAATAAGTTATGACATTAACTTTATCCATCATCGTATTGAATATTATTTAATTATTAACTAGGGAGGCAATGATACTTTTTATGGTTGCATAATACCTTTAAAAATACTAAATATGCAAATGTTGCACATAAATCACTCAACTCCTTCCTGAACAGAGTCAGATCGGCGCCTTCAACAAAATGTTCTTGTGCTGTTTGTGCTGAGTTTGCAGCCAACAAATCTGCAGCATTGCATGTTGGACAAAGTGATGCTGGTGGATTCTCATCCAAACCTAGTATTTTTAGATCGTCAGCGAGCCCAGTCCTCTGTGTGTCAACAGACTGTAAAACGTATGAATCGATAACTTTTGTTCTACTCACATCGATGTTAAGAGTTGCCAAAACACAGACTAGTTGTTGGAGGATAACTGAGGGTAAAGTTAGGACGCCGGAACAAGGAATGATGACATGTTCATTACATGTGTCATAACTTGTTAATGCTCTATATGCATGACATAATTACATACAATACAGATGAGTGACTTTATCAAGACAACAGCTGATTAAATCATCATATTTTTTTATCTAGTCATTAAATTATAGCGACCCTAATTCCAACAACGTTGGGATACTGTGTGAATTGGGGTTGAATGCTACTATTAAAATATATATTAGGAAACAGATTGAATGACTGATCATAATCAGTGTGTTAGGGCCCGACCAACGGATCCGTTTGACGATATCATCGACCAATTTTGGTTTATCTGTATGTGTATACCTTCTTTGATATGTGCAGATATTAAAACTGTTTTTAAGGCTGAAAAAAAACTTGTACTAATGATTTAAATGGTGTGATTACGTGGTTTGTCCACTAGAGGGCAGTCCGTTATTTACCAACTGATAATTGTGTGTGTAAAAGTGTTTACTGTTCAGTGCACTGATGTTTGAAATGAAGTTAAAAGTGTAAGTATTCTGTCTCCATGACTTATCTCTGTTTCAAGTATTTGATAAGTATGTCAGCGTTGCTCGACGGAAAACACAACAATATCACACTGCGGCTTTAAAATTATTGTATTTTGCCAAAAATTATCTAAAAACCGAGGAAGGGCCCGAAAGCTACACCGAATGGCAAAACTTCGCCCTGGGTAACATATTAATTGAACAAGACATCAACTGTGTGCTTCCCAGAACAGAGTCAATTGCAGCTCATTACACAATCACTCCTGCTGCTGTTTCCCTTCAAAACAAAAGCATCATACATGCACAGGGCTTCAGGGTTTTGCCATAGGAAACTTTACTCACTCAGAAATGACAAACTTGTTTTATATTTGGCCTTTTTGGCATTATTGATCAAACATCTCACAGTGAGCAAATTGCTGTCATAAAATTTGGCAACACTGAACCATGTCCAGTCTGGAGGCTAATTAATTCTTGGAACATGTGGACACAAAGCAAAAACAAATTTTCCCTTCTCAACCAACATACAATCTGCATACGCACAGAATTATTCAACAAATAATGACATCATCCCTCAACAAAATACAGTCAAAGAGATTAGAGAGTGCAACAGAGAGCGCTCGAGAGACGGACGACATAGGAGGAGAGAGAGAGAGAGAGAGCAGGAGAGAGTGAGAGAGAGAGAGGTTTAAATCCTCAGTTAAGCTCTGGGACAGAAGCAGATCCTCTTATGCAACAGTCCGACTCGCACACAGGCGGCAGCACACACATACATGTCCATGCATTGCTGAACATGAGACACAAAGACGGCATGGAGAACAAATTCCAAACAGTCCACCACAATCACACACGCTGCACACATCTCATGTGGACGCAGCAGCAGAGGCACAAATCACGAGGAGAGAAATTTGAGATCAGTATTGAGATCTGCAGTAGGACTCAGGACTCGTATGTCAGATCATCTGGAATCTGAATCGGATGATTTACGTGAAGATAAAACTTAAAAAATAAAATAAAATTCAGACATCTGCTGCTGGAGAAACACTGCCTGAGAAATCACACAGATCTACAGAAAAAGATGTTTTGTTGTTGTTTGTATGATACATCGCACAGCAGAGAATAATATTATTATTAGAATGATGAAAATCAGTACACCTTTATTTTCTTTGCCTATTATGTTTATGTACTGCTATATGTTGACTGTTCCAAATTAAATTAGTTGCAATCTGTGTGATTAATGCAATTAATATTAATTTCTTTTTTTTTAGTCTTATCTTTGACTTTGTTTTGGTTTTTGTATGAGACAATTGGTTAAATAATATTATTACTTAATCTTTATATCATTTAATTATGTTTTAAAAGTCGGATAGAGCAGAAACAGTCAATCGATCAGTTTTTCTTTTTTGGATTTGCTGGCATCATATATTATCATACGCTCAATATCTTTAGGTTTTTTACTTTTGGTTGAGCAAAGAAGACTTTTTAAGACGTCGTGTTTGGGCTCCGGAAAGTTGCAACAACCGTATCTCGTTTTTTTGGCAATTCATACAATAAATAATTAACCGGACAAAAACATTTGGCAGATTATTCAGTTAAGATAATAATCGGTATTTGCAGCCAGTTTTTAAGGTATTGGAGTATTGGAGTATTGGAGTAAAAGCAGTATTACATAGCATGTATTATATTGTATTATTACACATGATTATGTTTAAGAAGTTGTAGTTGGATAAGGTAGAGAATCTTTTTTAAAATTATATTTGATGCTGGGTTGCAATAATGATTGTTTTTGTTATGGATTAATCAGCAGGTCATTTGGTTGATAATTTAATTTATGGATCTAGAAAACAACCTTGTAGTCGCTTTTAAACAGAGTGCGGGTTCAAAAGTCTTGCTTTGCCAGAAAAAACAGTCAAAATTAATTTTTAAGGGCTATTAAAACTGCCAGACTGAACAATAAATAAATTGTTAAAACAGCTGCTTGTTAATTTTGGGATGATTGACAATTCAACTAATTAACCAACTGACTGACGGTTAAAACTCACTTTTTATATACAGTTGGGCTTATAGTTTTAAAAGTACATCATGTTTTAAAATTTATTCATTTGCTAATTCTTTAAAGTAACTGGCTGTACATAAATAACAGTGGATGCGTAAGGAGAGCAATTTTTCCCCCCAAAATGTGGGGGAGTGGAAGACATAATGAGTGGCATGAAATGGAAATATTCACCTAAAATACAAGTACTTAAAATTTGAAAAAGGTTTTTGAAAGAGTGTACTTGGTTACATTCCACCACTGTTTTTGGACGTAATGTCAAGGAATCTATCTGAAGCTAAACTCAGTAAAAGAGGGAGTGCGGTACCTACTGTATGAGCGGATCATCCTTTTGTTGCATTCAGAACACGTAACAACTGTATGGGATTTGTGACCGATAAACGCCATTGGATTCTTGATGTCTACCCTTGAAAATGATGTGCTAATCCCCAAATGTAACCTCTTGCATAACAGCGTATCTCAGTGGGGATTTCAGCTGAAAGATGGACTCAGAGTGATTTGGAACAGAGCGGAGCAAATGGACGGCACCATCATTGATTTAGTGCTCGGGTCCTGAGGTGGCACGGCAGCCAAAAACTGCACCGCTCTCACATTACCCGTCACCGTCACTGGAGCTGCGAGGTGCCTTCCAGCTCGTTTTTCTTATCCAAGTCAGGAAGAATTACAACCGTTCATAAAGATGAAGTGGATCGTGCCAGCGTTCAGACTTTCAATATTCCTTGTGACTTTTTTTTTTTTTGCTGGTAGGATAAAAAGTCTCCTCTACTACACTTCAACCATCATGTAGTAGTAAAACAATCCACTAAAACTCATTACATTGAAGATTGTTTTGGATTGGTTAGATAAGTAACTAATAATAATCTCAAGTTTATTTATTTTACCACAACTGAATCTGTTAACTTCAGCCAAATGATTTGTGTACTTTAAGTACATTTTTTCAGTGACACTCAAACCTACAAGATTAGATTCATCCAAAAGGCTTCTCACAGCTTGTGTAGCACTGATAATGTATGAGTCAAAGGCTGGTCTGATGAAATTTAGTCAATTTAAACGCTCATTGATATGGTGTCAACATATAAATTAACTGAACAGCTCTAATACCTGAGAATATAAACACATTGACCCGATCAGAAAAGCTTTAAGAAAGAAATCTTTCCAAATCCAAAATCTTACATCCTGACATAAGATAAAGCACATTTCCTGTAAATTTATTTAATAATTAGTGCACATAAAATGATCACATTGAAAGGCCTTCCTTATTAAATACTGAATAATACACTCGGCAAATACAGTACAATTAATTACTCATATTTGATTAGTCTGTGGCAGGATTTGCAGAGTACGACTTTCTGCTCTGTGTCCCACCGTTTCTACACCAAAACCACCACAGAAGTAACCTTTCCTTTTCTATTAAGACGAGATCCTTGTTTTGTCTGCGGTCGAAGTCCTTCTCCTGTCAGAATGACAAATTTCTGTCATGTCCACCGTCCTCCATGATTGTTTGCGTTGCCTTCATGCAAGTTTCCTGCCTGCCTTCATGTCGTTATGAAACACTGAAGTGAAAACTGAGCTTTAAGAGTCAATGACATGAAGAATAATAATGCGAATCGAAAGATGTTTTCTGTCTTCACTGGGTATGTATCATATCGTCATATCAAGCAGTCCTTATGGGTAAATGTTTTTTTGGTTTACCAAAATCTATTTTGCTTATCAGATACTGCAAACCTTAGTATACAACAGAATAGATTACATTACCTGACATTTGAAAGCATTTTATAAAAAGGTACAAATACTACGTACACCTATCGGCCAGCTGGGGAAGAGTATGCCAGACTCTGGCATAAATGAGAGTAACTAGATGGCCCCAACCGATTCTAGATTTTTTGTGCCAATGTCGATACAGATATTTAGAAGCAACAAAATACCAATATCAAAAATATCATCCGATATCATTTCTGAATGTATGTGGTTATCAAATACTTTGGAGGCAGGATATTTCACATTTTAAGACTTAAAAGTGAAAGTAAACGCTTCACTGAATAGTTAAATTAAATAACAGACCGCCCTCTGCTGAACAAACTATGTAATTACACCATTTTAGGTCACTAGTCCAAGCATTTTTCTGACCTTAGAAACAGTTTTAATATCTGCACATATTGGAGAACATATCGCTGATAACAATATAGCTGCCATTGGCTAATATCGACCAGTATTATCGGCAAACTGATAGATCGGTCGGGCCGCATTGCCTGCTTTCCTGTAGTGGTGCCACTTTGAGGCCTGTACAGTTTTGTGCGTTCTGTCTTCATGGCACTCTGCAGTGAAACAGAGCCGTCATTAATGTTATTAGTTACACCTTTGCTCAACATGGCGGCTGTGAAGAAGCTTTACTGTAGTCAACTTACAGTCTCCTCCTCAGTGCCTCTGAGCTCACCTGTCTGCAGTTTGCAGCTCTTCAGCAGGTAAGCTGACGAGTGGCTTTAAATTTTTTTTGGTAACTATTTCTTTCCAACCAAGTAGTGGAATAATTGCTTCAGCCTTAACGAAATTAAACATAGCACGATAGAAGATTTTATCCACATATCCACCTTGTGTTAAATGGATTGCAACGTAACTTGGATTCAACCACACACATGCACTGAGGTTCGCCGCCCCAACAACAAAAGATGGGACGAGAGAGAGAGCTGGAGAATCTAGTTCGCCTCATTAATCTTGTTAGTCCAATTAGGACACTGATACAGCCAGGGAGACGGATAACTTCACATGCACTGTCACACACACACACACACACACGCAGAGAGCTGAGTGTGTGAATGTGTGTGTGAGAGAGAGAGATTTCTCCAAGTGTCTGGGGATTTGAAAATGGACTACAGAGGGAGGTTAGCCTTAAACACACGTACCAGCTTTACCGTCTCGCGTTCGTCCCATCACAACACATTCATACAGGCTCCAAGCACACATGCCACTGCAAAGAAACACACACACACACACACCATATGCAGCAGCACAGAGAAGCACTCAACCAAGCAGACAGGGCACTCAAAGCTTGCATTATATCAATACTGTGGAACTAACCCCCTCCCACTCTCCGTCCATCTAGCTCACTATCTGTGTCCAACCAGACAGGCCTCTCTGTCTCTCTCAGGAGCGTTTAGTCTCAGTGACATCCACCCACATCCATCTGTCAAATAACAAATTTCGGCTTTGAGAGAGCTTGACCGCGTTCACACAACACCATGCGTGTGTGTTTGTCCTTCTTCCTATCACTCAGCGGCTCAAGCGTGTCCGCCTGCACACACAGCAACACACACACACACACACACACACACGGGAGGCCCATGCTGAGTGAGACAGCATGAGAGTCATGCATCTTTAATGTAACATCACAGACGGCTAATAATATAAGAGGAGCTGAGCTGTGTGGTGGTGGGGAAGGGAAGGGAGGGGAGGGGAGGAAGGGGATGATCCCCCCCCCCCCCACCAAAGAAAGACCTGGTCCAACAGTCCGGAGACAACAACAAGACAGGAGGAGGGTTGGACTTAGAGGGGTGGCTGTTCCCGATCAGCGCAGCAAATCTTCCGGTCTGCTCTCTCCTGTCATCTCGGAGCTCACCGACATTCAAGAGTGTGTGATATCCAGATGGACTGGCAGACGGCCTGATGAGCAGCCTCTGCAGATTAGACAGTCGTCACTGTTGGATCCGTCTAAATGAAAACACACTTCCTAAAGACTTAAGCTGCAGAAGGAAACTCTGTCCTCGGGCTGAGCGATCTGAGGAAAAACAGCCAGCAGATCAATGCCAGCCAGTGGAATACTTATTTTTAAGGTCTTACATCTTTGCTAAGAAAATGCTTCTGCTCTAAGTCACAATTACAACTGTGGCTCATGTGGTCTAATAACTGCACTCTTTAAAGTGCAAAATCAATTTAAAGGAATATTGTCAACTACTCTATCATCGTCAGAAACACTTAAATCTTTGTACAAAATAGCCACACCGATGGGGTCACAGACGGAGAACGGGGACAAACTGTGTGAAATTCACCTGCTGTCCCAGAGTTCTCGAATATCCTCCATTTCTTCCCTTTCACTGAGAGCATGCATTAAACACCCTCCAGCATACACTCACACACCAAAGGTTGACCTGATTTGGCATCAGTGGGCAGAGCACCATGCTTGCCTTTGTGTCTTTGTGTGTGTGTGTGTGTGTGCGTGCGTGCGTGTGTGCATTGTCACGGTGGCAACAGTGCATCTTAAATCCAAGCTGTCCTACTTAACCAGCAGGTCACCGAGGGGTGGAGCCTGTGATGTCATGTCACATTGGTGAGGGAATGAAGCCTGGAGCTCAGGAACAAGAAAGTGACAATAAAAACATGGTTGTGACCTCAGTGACGATCAGTCATGTCTCAGTCAAGGATGGCAACAGTTAGAGCAGTAATGGATGATATTTTTAACTTCAGCTCGCTGCTTTCCATGGCAAGAAAATACTGTAAAGGTCCAGTTACGTCAGAGAGAGGTACAAAGTTCCTCCACTGGTATTTCCAAAACCAGTGTTAAAAGCTTGGTGATGTAGTGACTTCTTAAAAGGACAGTCGGCAAACTACTGCAGCTGCTAACATACTAGCAAGCCGGGAAGATAATGACTGTCCAAGCATTTTCTTTCCTAACTGTACCATTTACTCCCTCTGGTATTTTGTTTTTAGCATAATGCATCATTTCATTCAATAAAGAGATATTCAGAGTTTGAAATTTCTTATGGAAAAGATCTACAAGTGTGTTATGTTAAGAAAGAGGTCAACTTGCTGCAAAGCTCATCACTTCCATCCTATCAAATCCAATGTGTTATAATACGTTGGCACATTGAGACTAAATTTGACAAATTTAATGGCAATTACAAAGCCAGAAATATGGCTTACCATCAAAAAAAAAGTAATTTAAACTAAAGAACTAAATGTTTTGTTTCAAAAATGTTTATAAAAGAGCCTGACCAATATGGGATTTTTGGGGCCGATACTGATGCTGATATCAGGGAGTAAAAAAAATTTTGATATCCAATATATTTGTCAGTGTTATATACACAGTATATAGTATCACCTGAACGTGGTTATCAAATACTCGTGACAAAGAAACATAATGGAGGCAGGAAATCTTACATTTTACACAGTTTATTTCAAATGTCAGTGACTCTAACAGTTAACGCTTCACTTATTGGCTACAGAATAACGGACCGCCCTCTGCTGGACAATCGACGTAATACACTGTTTTACATCACTAGTCCAAGCATTTCTGTCTGTCCTTAAAACTGTTTTTAATATGAGCGCATATCAGAGAACGCGTAAGCCAATAACGATATTTTTACAATAGGCTGATACCTGCCGATAATATCTGCAACCGATATATCAGTGGGACCAGAGCAAATGAAATTTTATTTGGTTGTTTTTTTCAAAGCGGATGTTGATTAGCCTTCTATTTAAAGTCCTTCAGTCATTCATCCTGGCCCCTCTGAGCATGTGAGTGTGTTGATGCCAAGTGTCGAGCGGTGGCTGGTTGACATCTGACGTGGCAGAATCCATGTGAGGAAACGTTTCAGTGTGCGGTCATCGCGTCTCTGAGCCCTGGAAGCTTCTGGAAGCCTTACAGCTCTCAACCCTCAGCCTCATTTATTTACATGTACACAGAGCTTATTTCTGCACCTCGTCTCCTGCTCTCTCACCTTCACCACTCGCCTCCTCCTCTCCACAGCCTCCTCTCCCTTTGTCTGTGCATTTTTAATTTCTCTCTCACCTCATCTAATCTCCCTTCTTTAAATGTCTACTTCCTGTTTTCTCTCTCTCTCTCTGTTTGTCCTCACTTTCAAAAACCTCAACTGAAGACTTATTACACCCTTTTCATGCTACCTGGAAGGCTAATTTTAGAAGCCAAAATAAAGTGGATGAAAACAGCCTGTTTTCATTTGAAAACCAATGAAAAGATTATAAATGTAGATGACAAAAGCATAAATTTTGAATATTTTAAGCCTGAACCTGTTTGAAAGTACCATTCAGTACAGACTCTGTAGCTGGGTCATTAAATCTATCAATGGCTGCTACTAAAACTTGTATAACTCAGGTGCTGATGATGCTGAAGCAATGAAACTTGAAAGGCTTAAGTCATAGTTTTTAAATATATTTACAAAAACAGAGAAAGAAAGAGAGTATGTATAGTCATACACAGGAAGTATCACAACAGATATGGGAAGAGAGATGTTCAATTTGCTCACGTGGTTTTGTTCCCTCCAGCAGATTTTATCATTGCAGATGGAAGAGAAAGCAATATGCTGTCAAAGAGTGTTTGGTCCACCCTAGTACAGCAATAACTGGGTCACAAGGTAGTAACAAAATCCTACAAGAAAATGTTTTAAAAATGGCGGGAACACATTAAACAGAATAACAGATCTGCCCCAGCGATGTCACTTTTTCGCATGTTTTAACTCTGTAAAAAACTTAGCCGTACAATCAAAATCACGCACCGAGATCATTTTGGCACATCATGCCTGAAACGACTACAAAAAATGAAGATATTTTTATCCTTTCTGCTTTTTTCAAAGGTTTGTCACAGTCATAACACCACATTTTACTGATTGCCTCTGTTGTTGATAAAAGAGACATGTAGCTTTGGAATAACATCTGTTATAACCCACTATCTGGATGTGAAAGGCAAAAACTGAGATCTTATCGGCTATTGTAATTATCCTTTGCATTGCTCAGTCCCTGACATACCGTAGCTACCACAGGAATGCACAGACACAGTTTTGTTTACAGTGGTACGTGGCTAACCTCTGTATAAGAGCAATGCAAGGCAAATTTATTTATAAAGCACATTTCACTACAAGCAAACTCAGTGTGTTTACGTTGAAACAGGCAGGGAACGCGTAGGGAAAACATACATTAACACAGTATGTGGCTGGATTAACGTGACAGCTTACATTAACAGCAAATGCACCCCTTAACTGCGTGCATAAAATGTAGTTATTACCTCCAAATAGGTGTTTTAAGTAACTAATAAAATGGTTTAAACTCTTCTGAAGCTTGAGCATGGTGGACCCAGAAAACATTGCTGAACCTAGCTGAGTACCTGCACACACAATCTCTACAATTATGCTGGTACGTAAAGTGGAATTTCCCTTAAAGAATGAAAATGCAGCACGAAGAAACCATTTAAGTTCCTCTGCCTTTGAAGGCCTCAAATGTAAATTATTCTGACTCCTCAAAGAAGCAGCAAGACTCTCTCCTACTCTGCTTTTCTCACTTCTCACCCTCTCCTCCTTCCCTCCTACTCCCCCAACTCTCACCTACCCATCTCTCTCTCTGGTGTTTCTGTGGGTAAGAGGCTGTCACCAAGGGGACGGGCTGTCATTGTCACCATGGGGATGGGCTCCACAGAGCATCTCAATTACTGAGTGGGACAATTAATAAGCATCAAAGCCTGGTTAATATTTCACCGTGGCACAGAGCAGCAACCTGGCCCACAGCGCTCGGGCCCACAGGAGATGTGTCATGGAGAGGTGGTGGAAGACAAAAGGGAACAGGAAGCAGACGGGATAGGAAAAACAGTGCTGAGACGAGAGGGATGATGACATGAGATGAGAGGCAGCAGGGCAGAGGAAGCGAGAAAGACAGAGCTGAGGTCCACAAGCATCAAACTACAAATTTTTATTTTTATTCTTAAATTGATTTTTGTAAATGCCAAAATGAGTACAATTTGTCCTGAGGGGGATAATAAATGTGTGTGCCAAATTTCATTAAAAAAAATACAGCCCATAACCTTTGCAATATTTCAATTTTA
>JAQLOL010000014.1:6632913-6649011 GCA_029783665.1 Naso thynnoides
AGCACACTAGCAGTTCTATATAGTATTAAATAATTTTATTTATATAAAATACCAAAACATTTATTCAGCATCAAATTGAACATAAAGTACAACATCACACAAACTGCACAGTGAATTCTGGGAGCTTTAAATAAGGTAGACATGAAGGTAAAGAAACTAAAAACGATTATAAACACACATACAAGCAGACAGGGAGGTAGACTTCAGTGCCTATTGATTGTCTAGCAGTGGACATCCAGGGGTCTAAAGAAAAATTAATTATTATCATTAATAATAATAATAATAATAATAATAATAATAATAATAATAATAATAATAATAATAACACATAATTAGAGAAAATGAGAA
Source organism: Naso thynnoides (assembly GCA_029783665.1). NCBI lineage: Eukaryota > Metazoa > Chordata > Actinopteri > Acanthuriformes > Acanthuridae > Naso > Naso thynnoides. Next base: position 6,633,262 of record JAQLOL010000014.1, read on the forward strand.
TGATTACTTCACTGACAGGTTTCAGTCTGTAAAGAACCTCCCATGTGAGGGTCCCTGCAGTAAGATCCAACAAGGGTACACGGTTTGAGCTTCATGTCTGCGTAGATATTTCGGATGAGACCTGTGGAACTTTTATGCAAACCCTGACCAGACTTCTGTTCCATACATCATCCTCCACTCGCCTGTAATCCACGGCGAAGCATCTGAAGGTCCACTTCATAGAGTCAAAATCTCAGACCTCCAAGTCAGAGTCACTGTCCGTTATTGAGAGAAGAGTTTCTCCATCTGCGCGCCCTCTGCCTTCGTCTGGACTGCACTCTCCTCCGCTTAGTGAACGAGCGCCGTCTGGACACATCCGGTGGTTCTGCAATCTGAAAATTAAGAAAAATAAGGACAGTTAAAAATGAGGAGGTCCTTCGAAATTTAACCACAAGTGTGGAAACAATATACAACAAGTTAAAACTCTTGTATTGTCTTGTTGATGGATACTTAAAGAGCGTGCTGGGCGGCTTGCAGCAGCTTTTCAGCTCCTCTCCAGTCTTTCCCTGAGGTTGAGGAAGGTGCCTAAACTTTGGAAAACGTCCTGCATCAGTCCAGTGCCAAAGACAGGCTGTGCCATCAGTCTGAGCTGTACCTCTAATAAAATCAAGACCTTTCAGAGGCTTTGTCCGCACCCTGCTTACCACTTTCCTAGAACCGCTGTAGTCGGCATAGCAGCAACACATGGGAGTGTGGGGTGGATGCCATCAAGTTATCACCCACAAGACCCTCACACACCTGAGGGTCAATTACTTTGACTTCTCCAGTTCTTGTTAGACCTCCCAGCCATGATTTGAATCCTGACACTGCATGGATCACAAACTACCTCACCAGCCGACCACAGCGTGAAACTGTTCTGGCACCAGCACATTTAACTTTTTACACCTCAGCTTCTGTTTCATTTCCTGTTCCTGCCACCTTTACAAGTTTTCAAACAATTCCTCCATTGTTAGAATTATTTAGACAACGATTAAGAGTACAGAGCGCTTATGGACATGGTGCAACAACGATCACCAGAAACTCAACATCAGCTAAACCAAAGAGGAACAGACGGCCCCGAATCAGTTTTTTATTCAAATTCCTGCAGATCTTTTATTAGTCAGAAGTAGCCAGTGATCTGTTCTTTACTACAGTGTGCTGGCATCAGAGCTGGAGAGGCCAGCAGGCTCAACAGGCTGCTGAAAAGGACAGCTCCGTGGACGGGCTGGAACTGGACAGTCAGGAGTCAGAGGCGAAGAGGAGGATGAAGGACAAGATCAAAGCCCTCGTGGATAAACCCTCGCACCCTCTCCGTGACGAGCTGTGGCAGATGGACGGCCTCGCTCAGCCGTTAGATCGTCTCACACAGATGCAAATCAGAGTTCAGGCGCTCATTTATGTCCAAAGCCATCGGACTGCACAGCAGCAGAGGAGTCCATCCACCTCTGAATGCTTTATGCACTACATTATTTCTCAATATTAATACAGAAAACTTCATGTTTACACGATCTTATCATCTGATGGTTTTGTCTGCACTTTTAAAGCTGACAGTAACATTTTACCTGTGACGCATTCTGTACTTTGCTGCTTTAAATCACGTTATTTCACTTTGTTAGATCATTTACAACACGTGGATACTTTGTGGACTGATATTACCAGTTACTTTCCTTTTTGCATCACAATGCTCATGTGTAATTTAATAGTATTTTATTCTTATATTCAACAAAGTTATTATTTTTTTCTTTACGTTTTTCCTATTTATGGCTATTTATTCTGGCCTTGAGCTGCTGTAAAACTCGAAATTCCCTACCCAGAGGATCAATAAAGGATCAACTTATCTTGAAGTACAAGTTAAAATTGAAAAATCAAACGGTAATTTTAATTGCTCTATTACTTTTTGTTTGTTTGCTTTAAAAGAAAGGAATAACAGAAACAGAAAAACACAGAATTTAAAATGTATGTTTGAAAATCATGAAAATATAAGAAAAGAAACGAGGGTCAAAGCCCAGCAACAAATCACCTCCTCTGCATGAGGGATGAGCAATTTGCAGCCATTCATTCACTTTCTGCTCTCACTAATAGGCTGGCTGACCCACAGACGGACCCTGAAGCAAATTATAGTGACGGAGCAAAGAAAAGAAAGATCGACCTGGTCCAATTGAAAGACTGGAGACAAAAACCTGAGTAACCGTGCGCTTTTACGCATGAAAGACCCTGTTACGCACAAGCTTGGCTGCGTGTGTAGAAGAAATCGCTTCAGTGAGAGTGAAATAAAGCGAGTGATCAATAATGAGACAATCAGATGCCAACGAACGCCTTAATTTCAACAGTATTAAGAAAAAATAGCGCTGAAAGTGTTCGTTCTCTCTGCTGTGATGCGTGCATGTTTCTTCCGGCTGCGCAAATGTTGCCAACTCTGAGACTCTTTGGTTAACTAATGTCAAGTCAAAGTCGGCTAACTGACCTGTTTTTGGCTGCTGCCGCTCGGTCTCTCTGTCTCCGGTTTTTAAACCAATTCCCAACTTGGGTCGGTGTGAGTCCGGTCGCGTGCGCCAGCTCCCGCTTCTTCCCCGGGTTCGGGTACGGGTCCTGTAGGTACCACTCTCTCAGCAGCCCCCGTGTGCGCTCTTTGAAGCAGTGCGTCTTCTGCTCTCCGTCCCAGATGGTCCTCGGTAACGGGAACTTCTTTCTCACGCGGTACTTATCAACCGGTCCGAGCGGTCGCCCCCGGAGCTTCTCGGCCTCCCGGTAGTGAGCCTCGAGCCACATCGCTTGCAGTTTGCCGTGCGAGGAGCGGGTAAAGCGGTGCGTCTCCAGGATGTGGTAAAGCTCGCGGAAACTCCCTGTGTGGTACGCCACCACTGCGCGGGCCCGCTGCACGGACTCGTGCTCAGAGATGGAGTCGCGGCCGTCTGCGGTCACCGGGAGTGACCAGAGGAAGCGGGCCAGCCGCTCGATGTCTCCGGTCTCCTCCAGAGTCTCGCAGACGCTGGCGATCTGCGCCGCAGAGAAATACAGTCCTGGGAGAGCCAATGCAGGACAAGGGGAGGGAGGGTCCTCGGGGGACCCTGAGCGGGTCAGAAGAGGGGGCCCATCCGCGAAGTGGGGCAGGAGGACACGGGAGGCTGAGAAGAAGTCGAGCGGCGATCTGAACACCATCTGGATGAGAGAGTGACGCCAAAGAGGAGACGAGGTTTGTCTCGGAAACAGTCTGACAGAAATCTGCCGAAGTCTGACTCTTTAGCTCACCTGGTAGTCAGGGAGGGACCCTACGTCTGACTTCTGATTGGACATCCTAGAGCTGATGCGGGGTTGTCATGGCAGCACTGTCAATCAAACAGGATTTATCTCTGTCCCTTTGAGAGAATGATGGACACAAGTTCCCTCTCAGCTGCCTTTCTGTTGTGAAACAGGTCATAGAACAGGAAACTGATTTAAAGAGGAAGAGGACAAAAACGCGACTCAAATTCAAAAGCTTTTCAAGAGCTCGAAAAACTGATTAATGTAAGTCGAACTGGTGGAACTGATAAGGACATACAGGCCTAAAAAACAAAGCAGACAAAAGAAAAAAAACATCACAATATGCGTTTTAGTTTAAATGGATAAACTAAAGGCCACCTGAATACAAATATCACTTGGTTGTGTGACCTAAAACATATAAAAAAGTGAAACTTTCTATCACATTTTTGTGCTTTTTCCCTAAATGTTCTATTCTGCACTACCACTGTTACTGTAATTATAATAGAACTGTGTTAATAGTAGGCAACTTGCGTCATTGCAGTTCGAAGTCAACCATGCAATGCTTTATTTAATTAAAAAAAAATTAAAAATCTCTTTTAATAATTTTTATTATAAGACTATTATTATTATTATTATTATTAGTAGTAGTAGTAGTAGTAGTAATTGTAGCACACAGCAGGCAATTTTTTTTAACGAAAATCTTTTTAGTGCTGTTTCATCTTCTGTTTTTTTCTGCATCACAATGAAAAAAAAAACAAAACAGCCAATACAGTCTGAGCTGAGACAATCTCAGACAGCACAAGGTAATTATGAATACTGAGTCATACCAGTTTACAGGAAATAAATGATAATAAACAAAAAACTGAATAAGAAGACATCATAAAGCCCTTAAATCTATAAAAAATTAGGAAGACATCCTCATTATCTGACTTTTCTTATAAATAAGGGAAAAAACCTTGAAATAAAACTGAACTGACATCACTGCCTCCTATCAAAAATCTCATAACCTCTGTGATCCAGCCGGTAAGCTGCTTGCATCATTAATAGCAGTAATGTGGACGGTGTGATTGGAAATCTCACCCAGACCTGAAAGCGTATGTTTCTCTAAGTGGTCTCCCGCCACTCTAATCACTTTCTAATCACTTTTCTATTCTCTCATATCCGTAAGTTCAGAGATAAGCTGCGCTCCAGCTCCATTCTGTTACCTTGGATTAGCATCGGGCCCAATACAGCCTGCTGACATTAGTCTAATAGAGCAGCATATTCAATCAGCATTAACACATTTTAGTTGCCCTGGGCCATATGCTTTGGAGTGTGGCACCCTTCATGCAGTGTATGTGTGTGTGTGTGTGTGTGTGTGTGTGTGTGTGTGTGTGTGTGTGAAACATGAATATGAAGAAGTATAAACATTTTGGGGTACAAAGTACACATTTTATACCTTTCTCATGCTCCACCTCATTTTATTTTGCTCCACACAGTCTTTAAATGTGAGCCCCAGTGCAGATGTGTTGGCTGTGAAAAAAGGGGTCACCCAGCTTAAAAAGGGTTAATGCCAATTACCCCCAACAGACAGATGTCCCTTCATGGTGGTGTGAGGAGTTGTGTGCCAGTTTTTCACCCCAGATGATGCATTGGGTTTATGCTTGTCATGGTAATCTCTTCTTTTATTAAATCAAATCAAATAGGCTTTGTTTAAATAATAATAATAATAATAATAATAATAATAGTGGGTTTTATTTATATAGCACTTATCAAAATAAACCATTACAAATAGACCCAAACACAAACAAACAAAAAAAGGAGCAAAACAGGGAGGAAAATGAGAAATCTACGAGGAAAAATAAGAACAAAATCAAGAAAGAAATGACTAATAAAGTACTGATTAATGCATATATTTATATATGTACACAGGCATACAAATTGGAAGAAAGATGTGATTTGAAAATAAGCTTTAATTTTAGTCTAAACATTAGCTTAACAGTCAACAGGTTCCTACCTGAGGGACTGTAAAGTAGACTGTAAAAGTTAATGGATAGGATCTAAAGATCAACTCTATTCCATGATGAGGACATTTAGACAGTATGCTATAGATTTAGATAAAACAGCGTAAGAGAGTGAGAACGCTGACTGACATAGACATCCAATGGCAGCCTCATAACCACAGCAGCATCTCACAGTTAATCAGAAGAAAACAAACACCTCAGACCTCCAGAAGGCCTTAAATTCCACAAACAGACATTGACAAACAGAGCTGCAGGTGTATTTTGCGGCCAAAATAGCTGTTTTAAAACCGGTTAAGTTTCTTTTTCTTTTCTTTCCACATACGCATTCACATTCGACCAAAAGCTTATTCTGCTCTACTGTAGGATCACGGCATGTTTCTGTGTGTGTGTGTGTGTGTGTGTGTGTGTTTAACAGTCATGGCCAGGGTTTCTCCAAGTTGAAAAGACATTCTTTCAATTGAAGCAGGAAGGACACAGCAAACACTCTTTGGTGAAACATCCTCGAGGTGTGTGTGTGTGTGTCTGTTATAGTGATGATGAGGGGACTAGTGTGTCTTAATCGTGACAATTTAGTTAATTGAGCTGCATCTCCTTTCAGCAACAGGACAATTAGCAGGGAGGAGCAGGGAGAGCGGCTAAAAGCGGGTGGACGACACTTCCAGGGTGGTAGGAGAAACACAGCGAGGATACAAAGTGAATCTCCCCTGTGCCTCCTTATCCCTTGTAAACAAAAGCTCAGCTCCTAATTAACCTCTCCACTGACCTCCACAACTTAACACTGACCTCTTAAGCCCTGAAACGTTAACCCCCTCACCCCATCTCATTGGAAGAGGCCACAGAGCCCCCCTAACCCCCCACAAAGCCTCCTCCTCGTTAAGCCACTAATCACTTCCTGAGTCATTGTTGTGCTTTTGTACTCTTAAAGAGCTCCAGGAGTGTTTGGCACACAATGGTGCCCAAAAACACAGGAAGGAGGGGGGGTAATATGACAGACCGAGAAGGATGAAAATTGGGTGGGAAGGCCTTAACTAACAAACACTAAAATTTCAGTTTGGGTTAACCAAGAGTCGAACAGTTTATCAGTGAGTTAGTCGGTAGGAAATTAACCATTAATTTAAATAACTAACTTATAATTTCTAAAAGCAAAATTCAACATTTTGGAAAACACACTTATTCATATTCTTGCTGATAGTGAGACAAAAAGATTTAAATCATTCTCAAGACTGTGTGCTATGTAGCTACAGCAAGGAGGCTGTTAGCCTAGTTTAGCATAAAGACTGGAAACGGAAGAAAACAGCTAGCCTAGCTTTGTCAGGAGGCAACAGAATATGCCTGCCAGCAACACTAAAGCTCATCAGTTAACATAAAATACACAAACAAGAGTAAAACTGTAAAGTTTTGATTTTATATATTATTTGGAAAAAGCGCAAGGTAGCTGTTTCCTTTTGCATCCGGTCTTTATGCTAAACAAGCCAACAGTGTCCTGGCTGTAGCTTCCAAGCACACGAACAGTTGTAACAATTTCCTCATCTACCTTTTTGCAAGGCGGCTTACTAAATCTTTAATCAGCCTCTTAAATATAGAGATTTTTTTTTATTTATATCAATGTAAATTCAATATCTTTTGGTTTGGAAATGTTGTCCAGACAAGATAAAAAAGTTGTGTTGAGGTTCTGGGAACTTCTGCCAGATTTTTTCTGACATCTGACAAAGATTAATTAATTATTTTTAAAAAACATAGCCCAAGTAACCAGTTGTTAGTGTTCCTCATCATCATACAGTAGTCGATCCAGAGGAAGGACATAAGTGTGCGTGTGGTCACCATTTAACCACGTCTTGACCTCTGTCAGAGAAAGCTGAGGAGGCAGGTACTCAAGTAACAGTACCTGGGCGACTAATCCTGGCTTCTGATTGGTTTGCAACCCAATACTTAAAGTTAATCCTGCTACATTTACTGCTGAGGTGTTAGTCCAGGTGTGTGTGTGCTGGAGAAGAGTTTTTTGGTTTTTTGGTTTTTTTTTTTAAAGAATGAGTTGAATACATGAATAGCCCACACATGTAAACTACATTTGTGACACACAAACATACAGATGCTCACAAATAAGCACCCACACGTGACAGATGGGCGGCGAGCAGAGACATTAAAGCGCAAACACGTCACTGAATAAACAAAATAATCAGATAACCAGACAATTTCACTAAAAATTCCTGTCATGTGCTGCACCGCGTTCTAGGCCAGATGTTAAGGCAGTAATTACATCATTATCCTGTGTTTTGTTAGTGTCATCTCACCACTTGCCACATTTTTAATTAATAGCTTAAATGACATAAACACAGCAGCTGCCCGACAAACAAACCCCAGCAGCCAAAAATACAAACAGCTGGAGTCTGAATAAACGTCTGGCAGTTATGTCTGCCATGCAGAGATCATTCAGAAGTCAGGAAATGCACACACACACACACACACACACATAAATATTAACACTATACAGTTACACGTGGTCATGCAGTGAGTTAAGCGAAAGTAACGTCAACAAAAAGGAAATGGAGAGAATGAGTCAGATTAAATTTCTATATTTCCTTCATTGAAAGTATTATTGCAGAAAACTTGAGTGGAGTTGTTTCTTAACCTGTTGCAGGTTTTCAATTAATTTGCCTGCAGATTTGATCGGACATTTTAAAACTGTGTCTGTGCAGTAAACCTGAAGTAAATAAATATATTAACCCTTTTTAAGAATTAAGAAGTTTCACTGAGGGATTCAGCCAGTAATACTAATGTCAATCAATTCTATGCAAATATTTCTATTAACCAGTGAATTAAATTATGACAGTTGGTGTCTCCTTTTTAAGATTACATGACACCGTCTAAGCAGCAAATTACAAAAATACTGTTAACAAACTTCTACAAGTACTGTTCCACAGCACAAACAAAACAAAGTCAAACCAAGTAGGATTGATATTCTTAAATATTAGCCATTAATTATAGATTGTCCTATAATAAATGATTACTGATCTAACAAATAATTTGTTCAGTTGTGAATTGTTTTCCATTTTGTCAAGGTCACAAAAGTAGAGTAGAGGAGTTACTACTTATGTTATAAATATTGAGTGATTAAGGAATTTTGTTATATAATGAAGGTCTAAATGTCTTTCCAATTGGCTTGTATTTATATTTTTGTTCATTCTACATTTATCTCAATGAGTAAATGCTTGCATGCTGACATACTAGCAGCATGGTGGCTTAGTGTTTAGCACTTTCACCTGGTTACAAGAATGCCCTGTGTTCCATAACTGACTGTGGCACTGCCTGAGCGCGGTGGCCCTGAAGTGCCAATCACAATCACAAAATGAAAACACAACTGCAAAAAGTAAAACACGATAACAAATCACAAAACACAATCGCAAATAGGAAAACAGGACTGCATAACAGAAACACAGCCGCAAATAGAAAACACAACTGCAAAACGAAAAAAACCACAACAAAAACAAAACACAAGATGGCAAAAAAGAAAAAAAAACACAACAAAAAGAAAAAACATCAAAAAGAAAAACAACTGCAAAAAAAAAAAAAAAACACAACCGCGAAAACAAAAAAACACAACCGCAACAAGAGAAAACAACAAAAATACTGAATTCATGACCAGGCAAGTGTACAATTTACCTTTCAATAATTAGTAAAAAACTATTTTTTCTGTTTGTGTTTTACTTGTTGCAGATGTGTTTTCATTTTGTGACTGTGACTGCCACTTCAGGGCCACCGTACCTTCGGGATAGGTTAAATGCAGAGACCAGATTTCACTGTGCGCTGTGACCAGTGAAGTACCTTTACCTTGACTCTAAACCAAGCTGATGAGCACTTGGTTTAACATAAACATGTCAACATTGTCATTCTGAACATGTTAGCATGCTAATACTAGCATTGCTTTGCAGATTTGCTAGCGTGGCTGAAGGTTTTAGTCTCTAAATCATAAACACATCAAATTCTTGCAGCTTTCTGTCTCAGTCTTGCTCCCCTGGCCTCTTTCTTTTCCACATTTTCTCCTCTCGTTTGAATGAATAGCAGCTTCTGTGAAAGCCTCAGAGCTTCTCAGTCCAAACCCTTTAACCAGGAGCTGTTTCAAAGGCTGCCGCTGCTTGAGAAACTTAGTTTACAGGGAACATATATGATGACACTGAACCTGCTCTGTGTCACGATATTTGTGTAATATTTTTACATTTATTGCAGCTGTATGAAGCATTGTGCTTGTTCCTTACTCTCTGAAAGGGCAGTGAAGGGGTTCAGTTCCAATGCTTGCTGTGCTCTCTCCATCTCAAGGTCAGCTGACCCAGTTGACCCTGACTCACCGGAGAGCGTGCCAATAGAAAAACCAACAGTTGAGTTGCGGCAGGGAGGAAAAAATGCTTGTGGTGTCATTGGTTCTCCTCGCTCCTGGTCACCCTCTTCTCTTATTTTTTTTCACCCTCTCCTGTGCTTTCACTCCATTCTTCTTCTTCCACCCACTCTTGTCTTTTCACAGCTAAAGGAATTTTGCTGCTTGTGTTTGTAACCTTGGGGCGAGTAAAACGGTGACCCAAACAAGGCACCTCTCCTTTAAATGCAATTTTAAGGCTCACAATGACAGTTGAAAGGAGTGCAACTTCCATACACACCGAAATATAATACGCTGATGGCCCCTTAAAATCTGTGTGTGTGTGTGTGTGTGTGTGTGTGTGTGTGTGTGTGTGAGCTCGAATGATGCCTCTGCATGTTTGTGTGTCTCAGCATATGATTTTGAGTGGAGTAATTTAGCAGATGAGCGTGTGGCCATTGTTAGAGGGATAATCTGGCTCTTGCTGCTCAGATAGGTTAACATGCAGCAGATTAGACCAGATTACCCCTAACCACACCAGACAGGACAGGGGCTACAGCCTCCCCCCTTCTCCCCCTTCCTCCCTCCATCCGAGCCGACCCTCCCCTCTTTGCCTTCCTCCCCTCTTCTCTCACTCTGACCCCAACTTCACTTCACTTCATCCTCTTTTGTCTTTTCATTCTTTCAGTTTTTTTTCATCTATTTCATCAGGCGTTCCTTTCTCTTGCTCTTCCATAATCCAACTAATCACAGTCAGTAGAAGTCCAAAAATTATATCTTCAAAAGCTTCAAAACCATTTAAACACCTCCTGATGTATTTTTTATTATTATTATTTCTAACATAAAACGTACAATGTTCTGAACCCAGACATTAGTGAGTTGTTGTTTTTTTAATCCATTAAAAAGATCAAACTTCAAATAAATGCTTTATTATCATCACATGAACAGTAAGGGTAATATATTGATAAATTACTTATATTCTACCATTTCACCATATTCTACCATCTATTTACACAGGTTGCAATCATGTAATTAAGGGAGATTAATGTTTGTTTACTTAGTTTAATATGACTGAGATATAAATTAATTTCACATGAATGAATAAAATTTATGACTGTGTCAAGCAAACAAGCATGCCTGGCATGGTTTGCTTTCATTCTGCCATAAAACAATCTAGTCCTTATACTCACAGATTTATTCCACCATAAACTCCTGCATGGACACATAAAATGAAATGGAATAGAACAAACTATAATATTTAAAAGAAATTGTTATGCATAAAACTAAAGCATAAAATGTCATTTAAAAAAAACACAAACTTATTTAACACCTTGGACAGTATATTAAACACTGACGTCATGTTATTAATTTTTCATAATAGCGATTTGAAGCCTTGAGTTTAGCACTAAGGCTTTGCATTTTTTGGAGACAAAGGGGACCATATAACAGCTAGCTGTCACTCAAAGCAGCACAGCCTTAATTATGCAGAACTTTAAGCCTCAATATAATTTAAATAAGCAAGTTATGTATAAAAAATAACTTCCTGTAAATTTGTCCTGAAAGGGTAAATTAGCTATAGGGAACAAAACTGTTTTGTACCAGACTGTAAACATGCTTATTTTCTCTTGTAAACTTAGATATTGAAATATGTAAACTGACTCATGTTTGAAGCCTGCCTCAAGCGGCCATTTGAAGAACTGCAGTTTCTGACACTTGAAAATGAGGGGTACGAAATAACACTATGACAGGTCAGTGTCTGTTGTTTTGTAATATCAGGGTTAAAGTGGATTCAGTGGGTGAGTCCGTGAGAGGGTGCACTCGGTACCCCACCATCATCAAATTAAATTCAGCCGTTACCCCCCCCAAACACACACAAAAACACACACATCCCAGACACCACCACTGTAATATATTTGCTCCGCTCATTCACACTCTAACACACATGCTCTGCTCTGCAATCCCATAATCCCACTCCAGATTAAGAACACCTTTAAGATATGACGTGATTATGATTAGGGATTATGATCAAATTTTGATAGAGTGACAGATTAGAAAGAGGTTTCGTGTGTGTGTGTGTGTGTGTAAGGGCAGCGCATACAGTCATGTATCAAAATGTCTTCCTTTGCAAGGCATTCTGTTTTTATTGGATATTTATACTGTACAGCGAAAAATATTAGTGTGTTTGAGAAAGGGAAAAGACAAATACATGTAGGCTATGAAGTGGACAGAGGGATAATTATATTTTTCAGAAGATTGTCTTCTAGCTGTAGGTATAGCAGAACTGGATTACTACCAAAATCTTACATACGGGTTCATTTTAGCAGAGAGTCTTTCTGTCAACCAAACCTCATGGAATCTGTTGGTGTATTTTAGTGACGTTTCAAAAATTTATTTAGGATGAAAGATTGCTCGGTCGGTCAGTCAGTTCACCACTTTGGTCAAGACTGAAATATCTCAGCAACTATTATATGTAATATTTTTTCAGATATTAAAATTCCTGATGGCTCCATAATGATGGATAATAATAATCCATTACCCTCACATACAGCACCATCATTGGTCCAAAATCTTAACCTGCCTGAAGTATTTGACAAATGTCTGTAAACTGACATTCCTCTAACCCGTGGCTCTTCTTTGTATTTACCTGATGCTGTCCTGCATTTCACTGTTAGACTTTGTGTAACTCGTTTTAAAGAACTGCATATAGTTAGGCTTGTTTTTTTCTAACATCTCTGCTGTTCTTTGCAGAATTTTTCATTTTACAGTGTATTTGATTTTTAAGATTTCAAGTATCTGTATTGTACAGCTTATGTATGCTGCTACAGTACCTGCCTACCTATAGAAAAAGTTTGTGTACAATCTTCCTTCACAGAGGTCAAAGGTCGAAGTTGGCTACAGAGCAGGATCCCTGGAGCTGGTAGGACTTCAGCATCTTGCCTAAAGACACTTTGGCAGGGTCCTGACCCGCAGACTAAGCACAACAGCTGCAATCACTGGAACATAATTTGTCCCATAAAGAAGTTTAACGATCACAACACTGACACAAAACAAGCTGAAGCGGCGGAAAGTGGAAATTATGTAGGTGGAGGTTTTCGAAAAATGACTGATAAGTCAGTCGTGTTTGCTTTTAACTTTGCACTGGGGAAAGCATCATGAATTAAGTTCAGCATAGTCTCTTTGTGTTTCCCAGCTAACAGCAGGTTATCAACAGGCTGAGTAAACTCTGGGATTTCCAAACAAGCTCATTTGAAAGTTACACTGCATGAGTTAAACAGTGATATAAGTGGGGAACTTTCTTTTTTCTAGCTGCAGAAATACAAGGAAAAATATTCATATATCAAAGAGATTTTTTTAAACATATCTTTATAAATGCATTTTAGATACGCTCAATAAACAGTTGCTTTGTTTGTTTTTTAAGTTTTTTTGTCTATGATGAGCAAAACTATACTAAATAGTTGAAAGCAGAGTTTTTGCTGCTAAGATAGAAAGAGGTCAATCACACCGATATGCGGCACTTATTATTTACTAGTAGGCAGTTGTGTGTTTTTTTCTAATAAGACAGCAGTGGGTATACTTTTTATGTTTTTTCATCAAAACTCACTTCATGTTATTCTGAGCTGCAGTGATGTCATAAGAGCAACGACATGGTGTAGACGTTTTGTTGGAAACGTGAAAGACTTGATGCAGTTTGCAGCTGTGTTTTAGTTCAGTGTGGCGAGCGGCACCACTGTTTGTTTTAAATCGAGCCTGGAAAAAAAAGTGATTTACTGGCCCAACAAAAATGCTTTATTACTTGTCCCTTTACAGTAAACTTTAAAAAAAAATCTTATTTTCATGTCAAAAATCTTGTAGAAATGATGACTCAATTTTTCCAGTGATCTGATTGGGTAATGGTTTGTCTCAAAGTTAATCTAATGCAAGTAGTAGAGACACAGTACACAGATCCTTCACTTAAGTAAAAACAATAATAATACACTGTTAAAATTTGACTACAAGAATATCATTAAGTTTATATAAATAATTAGAAAATAAATTAAGGGCATTATAAGCAGTCTACGCAGAAAAATAGCTCCAGCTGTTATACTTTTATGTGAGATTTTTCGTATTATCAGTACAAAGCGGGATTTTACTGTTAATGACTATTTATATTTTAATTTATTATTTTCTCACACATCATCTCTGTTTTAGCATCACTTCACTGGTTACCAGTTCATTTTAGGGTTCATTTAAAAATCCTTGTCCTTAGTTTTAGAACCCTGTATGGACAGGCTCATTCCTCTATCTCAGACTTCTTGCAGTTTCACAATCCCACCCGCAGTCTCGGGTCATCAGGTCAGAGGCTGCTTGTGGTTCCCCAAACTTACTTTATGACTCAAGGGGACTGATCCTTTCAAGCAGTGGCACCCAGAATGCACCGTCTCTCACTTTACGTTGTTTAAATTCTGTCGATCGTTTTACAAAGCAGTTGACTCGTTATTCAAACAGGCTTTTAGATAAGACGTAGGTTTATACGGCAGTCGGAATCTGCATTTTTGTGTTTCTTCATTGCATTATTACATTTTGATTTTACTGTATTGCATGTTTGTTTGTTTTTAATCTATGACCGGTGCTATATAATTTTACTTACTTCTCAATGTTAGGATTTCTTCATGAGTAGAGAAATGCTGCCAGAATTACTCATAGTTCAAAGTAACAGCTTCACAATGCTTGTTTTGCCAACAAACTGTGAGTTTACAATTATTAGAATTATTTAAGAAAAGCAGCAAATCCTATTTGAGGTGCTGGAACTATTAAACATTTGCCATTTTTACATTAAAAAAAAAATCTAAGTAGTTGCCATTTAATTTTGGCAATCATCTGATGTTTCAGCTCTGCTTGTATAAACTGTTGAAAAAAAATCTAACATTTATGCACATTATAAGCTCATCGTATTTTGTGATTGTATCTAAAGCTGTAAATAATTGGAATGCAGTAAAAAAAAAAAATAACAACAGTATTTCCCTCTGAATTGTAGTGGAGCAGAAGTAGAGACAGCACGAGAAGAAAAACTACAGTACCTTAAATTTACACTTAAGTGCAATACGGAGTAGATGTGCTTTGTTACTGCACCTCGCACCACTGCCTGCTATGAAGCAGGTTAACCATGCAGCACAGGTTGACATGGTACCAGCTGAGAGTGAGACAGTTTTGTGATACCAGAAAACCTAAATAAAGCTGTATCAGGTACTGGGGAGGAGCGCACGAGTCTACGCATTAATCTGATAACGTAGAATTTTTGTATTAGAAACGGGACACGGCGACCTTGTACTTATTAGCAGGGTCAGTACAGCTGTTATGTTATATTTTTTAACATACTGTACTGGATTTGCACTCAGTGTTGGCCAATAAACAAAGTTAAGGTATCTAAATCAAAACTGGGGAGGGAAAGAAGTGGTATTGAAACGTCTCCTCTTTTTTTGCCACTAATGTCACTTCATGATACTTGCCCCTTCAGGCGGAGAGTGTGGCTTAAAGCACAGCAAAACACGGAGGTATCAACAGCCTCCACAAGGCCACACAGACACACACAAACATCCAAAGATGACAAGACCTCTCCTATTAAAATACGTAGCCAACACTGGATCCTTGGCAGGTATTTTATTTCATATATAGACGCTTTTTGTAATCAAATGTGAGTGCAATCAAACAACAGCAATACAAACATTACCAATGCAGTCTGAGAACCAGGAACAGGGTTAAAACAGGGAGTTCACTCACTCTACATAGCGAGCAGCTAGTAACCTCATGGACAACATTTAAAAAAAAAAAAAAAAAATTAAAAATTAAAAAAAACATCCACTGTCAGGACAGTCCGCCGTCATATGTTCTTCCAACCACGATGGTGGGGAGGGAGATGGGGAAGCCTGTTTGGCCCACCACTCTCTCGACCTAAGCCCCCCTCCTACAGGAAGTCCAGTGATACAACAGCCCCCCCCCACCAGCTGACCCCCACCCCACCCCTCCTCCATGAGTCCTAACTTGCACTCGGCTCTTCAGTGAACAAGATAACCTCCCATTTCCCCATCATGATTATCATCGTCATCATCCTAATAGTGTCAATAAAGAAAATAATAATAATAATTCAAACATTTCCACTTCTCA
>JAQLOL010000014.1:6649111-6667392 GCA_029783665.1 Naso thynnoides
CACTTCTCACACAGCAGGAGCCAATCAGAGTGCAGAGGTCCTTCGGCTTCAGTCAGTCTCAACCAATGGCTGTCCATCCGGGTCGACTAGAAAACCATGTAGATGTTGAACCAAATTTCCTCATGCAGTGCCCTGCGAAGGTGGCACATCACATACGTGCACAGGTGGAAGTGGGGAGTGGAAGGGGGGTGTTTATGGTTTTTGGTGTGTCTGTGTGTGTTAGAGTGTGTGTGTATGTGTGTGTGTCTTTTAAGAGGGGAGAAGCAAAGGTGTTAGGCAATTATCAGACCCAGGAGCACAAAAAGAAAAAAAAAAGTCCAGAAGAATTACATACAAAGTCTTTTTTCCACCGTCTGTCTTCTCTTGGCCCTCCTTGAAACACTCACACACAGACTTTCTCTCGCACACACTAACACACACACACATACTATAGGTCCACATGTCATTGTGAAGTCAGGTGTTTAATGTCAACATTCAAGAAAAGAAAAACAAAAACAAAAACACCTCAATGGTAAAAATCATCTCTACCATCACAATGCTTCAGTTCATAAAATCTTGACATTTCTGAAAAGTGATTTTTTTGTTTATCCGCCAGGTTTAAAGCAGTATGCGTGTGTGTAGTTGTTGTCGTTGTCGTCTTTGTCCCACTGCTGCAAACACACACACACACACACATGCACAACCAACATACGCACACTCACGCACTCCAACACACACCACATGTCCTCTTTTAGTGGAGAAAGACATGGTGCAATGGAGAGACACTCCTCCTATGGGCGGATGCACCGGTCACCAGGAGGAGATGGGGGGCGTTGCATGGCTACCAGGGGTCTTCGAGGTCACCGGCGATCTGGAGAGGATAAAGGAAAAGAGATGGAGAGGCGTGTCTTAGCATCTTTTTCACTGCACACAGAAGTTAAGATAGTCCTAATGCCTTGAATAATGTCAAACTTTGAACCTCGCTGCCCTTTTATCTACTCAAATTAAATGGAAAATGGTGAAAGACAATGAGGTTCCCCTGCCCAGTCTGTGTATTAACACAACCAGAACCCAGACCTCTGATGACTCACCTTGCGGGGAATCACGAGGCCAACTGTCAGACTGAAAAACAGGGGGAGAAATGGAGAGAATGGAGTCTATAGTCTATGCAGCTCCGCTCCACTCGTCGCCGCCAGCTCATGCAAACGCAGCGGCAGGCGTTCATTTTGAGCTTTCAAACCTGAGAGCTGCTATTGTTTTAAAGCAGACGACAGATTAAAGTGTCTTTAAGCAGCAAATCAGAAGTCAGAGCTAGAGCTAACGGCTGACAGAGGAGGGCAAGGAAGGGTGAGGATTTACTTTTTGTTTGAGCCATTCCAAAAAAAAAAACAAAAAAAACAAAAAAAACAGCTTTCACAGAAACATACAACACATTAAATAAAAGGGAATGGCCTGGTTTCAAATGCCACCGTATTAGCTTAAGTTCCGTCAGAGATTTTAATGATTTTTCCTGACACAACTCTTTTTGAAAGGGAAAATATGACTTTTGCGGCTTTAGCGCAGGACAAAAACACAAGAAACACAGCGGCAGAGCAGATTACAGTGAGAGATACTGATACACTTGAAACGAATCGTAGCCTTATACCTCAAATCCTTTTTATTTGTTCATTTGTCATTTTAACTGCGTGGGACTGATTTGGCCCAACGTAATTGCATACAAATACAACTCATACATACATAAACACACATACATACACAGTGCTCAGCATAACCTCCCCTCTGATAGTTAAGTGCCTTATATTGAAAAGATACTTGCAGTGCATGCATTACCAGAGCCACTGGGTGCAAGGCATTACACAGACTTAAAAATAAAACTCCCTATGCCTGCTTTCAAAGGAGAAGAAAAACTGTGGGTTCAGCCTGTTTGGATTAATCTATCAGTTTCAGGTTGAGTTGTTCTAACAGTCATTGTTTCAGAGGAATAAAATATTCCATGTGTGGGCTTTAACCAAGCTGAAACACATCCTGCCACAGTTAATACCATTTTTAACACTTCAGAGTCGAACATTCTAGCCACTACTGGAGAGACTGGTTTTTGGCAGAAACATTTGTGGTCCCAATCCTCCATCTAGCGCCATCGTCAGGTAACTTTTTCCAAAGCTTGTGTAACTGTTCAGTTTATGACAGAGTGTCTACAAAACTAATGGCAGCACGCCTGTCCGCCACAGCTGTCTTCCTCATGGATTGCATACAGTAGCATGATAGCATGTTAACACAACAAACATTACTATAATAGCAAGCTAACACGGTAAACACTTGAACTTCATAGTGCAAACAAGCCAAATATCAAAATGGTGCATGTTAACTGTTAGCACGTGACCTTTCAATAGTTGTTTATATGTGCTAACATGCTAACTGTAGGCATGTTTGGCAAAAATGCGCTAACCTGTGTCGGCAAAAAAAAAAAAAAAGAGTGTATTATTACCTAAAAAGCAACATGGTTCATCACACCTGCAGGGACTTTTTTGATCCAACCTCTCAGGTTCACCTCTACTGTTAGCCGTTTATATGAACTTCATCAGAATAACTGCATTTACTTTCAGCAGTCCTTTCAGTAAATGCTCATGGCTGTTTTTTTTACTAATGATGTCATTCGTATGCAGCTCAAAACAGCTAGCATTATCATGCTAACATGTTTTAATAGCCGAGCACTTTAAACCCAGTAGGTGTTAACATGCATGAAGGCTTTTCACCATGCAAACATTACCAGCCAATGAAATACACCAACAGTAGCCATGTTGGGGATGGTGTCATAGAGAAGCTCAGGGAAGCAGCTCTGCTTTGCCCATCAGCTCAAGTGGGATTCTTAACCAGAAGCACATTTGCCAAACAACCAAGTTCCTTTTCTCTTGTAAACTGAACAAAAACGGTTTGAAAATACTTCTAATAAAAGCAGAGAAAAGAGAAAAAACTCTTGTGCTACTCTGGCAAATGCATGTCTAGTTTATCGCCACTGGTTTTAATGAACAACGCACAGTCACCCCTGTGAGCTTCTCTACACCACCTGAGACTGTCTGAATGAGAAGTCAGAGGAATGGGGCTATGCCAACAGTAGTGATGATTGGAGCTGCTCACAGCAGTATACAGCTATTTCACACATTTGTAATGCTTTTTAGAGCAACATACTGTATGCCTAAGAAAAATACCTGTAAAAATGATAAATCCTTTTCGACTCTGTACCATTTATGATCTTTTTTCTGGTGTCACCATTTTTTCCTCACTCTATTCTTTATCCATCCACTATTTTTTTTTTCCTGGAGTGTATAGGCATTTCAGCCTTACAGGGTCACTAGTGTGGCTATAGACATTTTGTTGTCTCATTTCCATTTAAACAGTTAATTTATGGCCTTCTTTGTCACCCCCTAGTTTGAAGTTTACTTAAAAATTCAGATCCCCCTTAAAAACAACAACCAGGAACAAATTTTTACCTCTTTGTGGGCGACTGAGACAGTATTTTTAGCTCCTGTGGTGATGTAAAAATAGGTATATGTGATGAGGGAATGATTTCAATGACATGAAGCTTGAACTATAAGCATTTACTCACCAATGCTCTGTAATAAACTGTACAGTTTTTCAGTACCCAGAGTGCTGTGAATAACCTAGCTTCTCCAAACATGCAGACAAATGGCCTAACACTCGTGTATCACCCACCACCACAAACCCAAATCTCAGTAGTGATGGTTGGTCTCTTGCTCGATCACTCAAACTCATGCGGACAAACATACACACACACACACTTACATACATACATATACACAAAAGAGTGTGTTCTGAGTCTGTAGATGGAGTTGGCCTGGAGATGGCACAGTGTGTGGCACACAGCTGCAGTTCGGAGGGTCTCCTCTCCTTTTCTTTTTCAGTTCGTTCACTGTAAGCAGGAGAGGGAAGTGGGTAGGGGTGGTGGTTGTGGTGGTAGTGGGGGGTTTGCAGCCAGAAGCCAATACTGGTAAATGTAGGCCAGGAGGTGCAAGGTTCATTTTCGCTTCACCAGCCCTTTTTAAATGTTATCATAATTTGTTAATGATTATAATCTGCTGTAAACTTGTGTGTGATCGAGTTGTAAAAGTGGCTGGCAAGGTTGGGGGTCCGAGCCAAGGTGGTCAGAGGACACGGGACACTCACACACAGAAAAGAAAGAGTCCTCACTAGGTGGAAGGTATAAATGCGGTTTTCAGACAGAACTTGAATGGACAGAGGAGCCATGTTTGAATTTATTTGATTATTAAAATATGAAAGACAATGACAGACTGTTGATAGGAAGAGGCCGATGTGTCCATTCAAGTTCTGTGATGAAGGAAAGAGGGGGAGAGGTCATAGCACATCTGACTAGAGCTCTGGGGTCGAAAGGATGGGTTGGTTATGCGGGCGGGATGCTCAATCAGAGGAGGGATATGACTCAGGGATGGGCGCATCTTGGCTGGCCTCCGGCTCTGCAGTGGCAGGTGATGGCGGGGGCGAGGGGGGAGAGGGAGGGGAGGCGGGCTGCTCCTGGCCATCACCCCTGTCGTCGTCGGTCCTCCTGCCCTCCCCTGCTCCCTCGGCAGCGCTCTCCCCCCGCAGGTGGTAGGCGGCTAGGGACTCCTCCAGCACCGTGCGGTACTGCCCCCGGTGGTGCAGGCGGAACTGCCGCAGAGCCTCCAGCAGATGAGCCGCCGTGCTGCCACCTCCCTCCTCACTCTCCTCCTCCTCTCCCCCCGCACAGGCCTGAGGTGACACGCCAGGGGTCAGACTCTGCAGGCACACTCCATGGTCAAACACACGCACATACATCTAACAGACAGCGGCACAGTACTCACATCGTTGTCACACAAATATCTACCACACACTAGTGTGACAATGTCAGAGACATTCTTGCACCAGTCAGATAGGCCCATGCAAACGCTACCTCCGACCCTGTGACCAACAACCCTTTGTGATATTCGCTGTATGGTGTAACAGAGAGGGGGGGGTTGGTCAGCACCCACACAGCCCAGAGAAAGAAGCCTGCAAGTCAAGATTCCACTTACATCATTATGACAAGTACATTTGTTCCCCTCTTACACACACACACACACACACACACCTACCAAGCTGATGGTGATCTCTCCTTTCAAATACAAATGGCATTTGTATCCTGTGGCCCTGACCTATGTATTTTATATAACTGATAAGCTGAGCCCCAATTCTCAAGCTGGAAATTGATTTGAGGACACAATGCTGTTTTCTTCAAGAGCTGTATAGTGAATTTTATTGTCTCTATTTTTCCTAAAATGAAAATTTGCCACAATTTATAAGGATGCCCAATCACTGTTGATGGTAAATGTAGCCAACTGAAGCACTAAGTGTGTTTTACAATAACTGAGAAAAACTGAGGACCCCCCCCACCCACCAATAATTTCACTTAAAGTTGAGGTAAGCAACATCTGAAAATCAAGCTAGCTGTAGCATGAGACTCCAAGACAGAAATCCATTGCACCCCCCACACCCCCTTTTTTTGCTCCGGCTCACGTTTTGTTCATTTGTTGTCGCCCTCTCTGGAAAAGGCAGTTATCACCGAAGATTCAAGATGGTCAGTGGTTGCAGGGAAAGTTGCAGCGGTGTGGTCCGTCTCAACTCGACTCAAGAAAGCCGACGCTGTCGCCTACAACTCAGCTTGCCAAGACGCCTGAGGCCAGTTTTAGAATGTAAGGCACATCACTTGTTTCAACAGCCAATCAGCTTGTAGCGATGTCACCTGTCGCTAAGAGGCGAAGCGTAGAGCAGCCAATAGGAACGCTCTCTAAAATGACCCGTGATTGGCCGAAAAGTGCCCTTCGCTGGCTTCATTTTCTAAAGCCTGAATAAGGAGACGTGAGCACAAGAAGAGGAGCAAAAGTTTAGAGTTCCTTTCGACCACCTGAATTACAAAATGCTGAAAGGTTATTATGAAATTTTTGCCCGGTGACACCAAAAATAAACTGCCTACCCCGGCTTTAATTAAGACACACAAGACTGAAGACTGGAACACAGGCTAATGGTCAATCATAGAAGTTAATGTCACTTGTTTTTTGAGCACATTTTACTTTGTAGACTAGCTATACATATCAGTAGCATTGTGAACAATATGTTTACCCTGCACTCAGAAATACATTTTAGTTCTTATTGTGGCTACACTTGCATGTTTGACCTTCACTTTACAGAATTACATATGTACAGAGTGTGACATTAGAAATCTGCTTTTCATTCATCTGCTGAAGGAAGAAAGTTCCTCTGTTCACAGATTCTGGCTTTGTCGACGAGGGCAAAGGAGAGGATGTAGTTTAAGGAGTCTGTGGAGTACTTTTTTATGCCTTAAAACATGTTAGAATAGAGTCAAACTATTAATTCAAGTCAGTTTTGTCATCCATAGTTTTTGCTGGTTTCAAGGACATGTATCAATGGATTTATTGAGTTCTTGCTGTATATCCCATTTCATTGAACAGGGCGCACCGGGCTTTGATGCTTTTCAACGTGCAGTCAATTGAGTGATGCTGAGCTCGGTAGGGTTATTCTGTCAAGTCCATCCTCCAAACTCTTTCACACATACATACACACACGCACAAAAGAGTGTCCTTGTCTGGGCTTGTGTGTTTATGAGGTCATGTTGAGGGTTGGGGGTGAAAAGTTGGAGAGGTGAGGGGTTTAGAAAGCGATTGACTCACCCCCTCCTCTTCTCTGTGAGGGTTCAGCTTGTTGTACACCGCCTCGATCACACTCCGTCTGTAAACAAACAGCACACGGCTTAAAGAGCAACTCCCTACTTAATACAAATAGTCTCTCTTCATTCACTGCAAATGTGTATTGATTAACATTTTAATGGAACTACATAAGCAACTGAGTCGATACTTGAGTATCCTCTATTCATGCATTAAGGGACTACTGAATGTCTTTGTGAATGTGTAGGCTAAAGTGTTTTGAGGAATGTTATCTGCTTGTTTGTACATTTTTAAGTAGACGTGTGTGGCCTGTCTATGTGGGAACACACCTGGCTCAGTTTCACAGCTGAAACTTAGAATTTTTGTCATTACTGATCAATCAGCTGATTATAATCTAGTGTAATCATCTATAAAACATTATCAAACTGTAAAAATGCCTATTAGAGCCAAAGATTTTACAGACATAAACTCAAAGATATTCTGTCAACTAGAACGTAAGACAAGAAAAAGCAGGAAATTCTCACATTTGGGAAGCTAGAACAAGAGGTTTTTTTGTGATTATGGCTTCAAAACTGTGAGGGCAGGATTTGGTCAATTAACTAATTGATCAATTAACGACTTGCATTTATCTGTTTCTAGTAAAGACTGAAAATACTGATGTAGCTTAAAACCAAACATTTGAAAACTTCTTATTTACTGGAATCTTTGTATGTCTCCAGAAAATTACTCATTTTATTGATTGTTTATCTTAATTATCAATAAACAGAGAAGAAGAAAGAATTTAAACGACGGAATTTGCAGAATTTGTCATTTTTCAAGTAAACAAAAAAGGTCTCAATAACTCGTTACCCAGCCCTCATTTTCACTATTTTCTGATATTTTAAAGACAAAATGATTAATCGGTTCTGAAAATAATTTTAAATTACAGCTGTTTTTTTCTGTACACTCTTAAAACTGTCTCCTTTTTTTATTGCTAAGGTACTTTGTAATCATGCTAAGAAAGATCCTCTGCAGCTTAAGTTATAATTAGCGGTGACTTGTGAACTAAGGGATTTCAACTGCAATTCAACAGCTTGTGCTTCAGGCTGAAATTTTTGTTCGCAAACTATGAATTTTCTAAGTTACATCCAAATTATATACTGTATGTGGATAGAATAGTTCAATAATACTTAACAGTATGTTCTATGTGTATAAAATGCAGTTTATATGTCGCTCTCATTTGAGTATTTACTTGCTGGCCAGGCCTCCTCCAGGTGGAAGGTTGGGGATGTTCTCTGTGGCGATGCTCCTCAGAACAGACACCAGGTCAGGGACTCCAGCCTCCCCACAGTTTCCCAGCAGCTCTACACACAAAAACAAAGACAACAACAGGTTTGTGTGAGTGATGCTGCATACTGACACATAAGGTTTTAGTATTTTATAAACCTAGAATTAGTTAGAGTTAAACCACCGCCTGCCGCCTTCACCCACAGCGGTAGAAAAAATCAGTTACACACTGCTGACTGTTTGCAGCACCACTGTACAGCAGAGTGATTTCAAATATTTGTACTACCTAAAGAATGTTTATTTTGTCCTGATAATGTCCACAGAAACTGAGCGCAGTATGTGGCCGCTTGTTTCACTTAACCTTTATAAAAACATTTTTAAAGAGGCATCGAAAAGAACAATGTGGACATTTAGCTTCTGCTGAACAGTTTAATGTTTCTAATAATCAATCGCAAATTTCAAATATATCAACCACCGACAGTAGAAATGCTGGTTGTAAACACAGAGCTACATAAAAACACAAAGACATTTGGTTCCTAAACACACTGGCACTAATTATGTCTAACTATCAAGCCTAAATGATTTTTCAACTCTTACAGTCAACTGACATATTAAAGTAAGCAATTAATACAGACCTTCAACACGGGTCTCCAGGTATTTGTCCAATTCCTCTTCTTTCTTCACAGCCTCCTCTGAGATCTTGGGGGCTCCGGGTAAACACACCAACACCACACTCATGTTGTCTCTGCTCCCCTGCAGGAACGAGGATAGAAAAGTAAAATGAAATCTATGGTAGCAGATGGCAGGAGCATCCATTGGCAACTCTCGTCTGATAGAGATATTGATATATGAGAGTGTGAAAACATCTGATCGTGTAGCTGACGATTTTAGTTTTCTTGACACAACCCATACAGAAAAAAACCCCACACATTTTTAACTACAGCTACCATGAAATATACTGAGCAGCACATTTCACAATAAGAAAACATCGCAGATCTCAAAAGGAAACCTCAAGGATGCATGACAATGTGTGTTGGAGAGTAATACTGAATGTGAACGTAACATTTTGTTTGTTTACGTGAAAATTCCACAGGGCACCTCGATGATAAACACGGCTTTTTTCTTGTGCTGTTGCTAAGATTATAAAAGACGCATGAGTTGTGATTTGGGCACAACAGCAGGCAAAGTAACAGCTTTTCTTAAAGAAAGGAAAATGCTGAAAAAAACAGCCTAACTGTAATAAGCTGTCAGACATTTTAACTTTTTATACATAATTTTTCTGTGCTGTGTCTTTCTGTAATTTTTTTGGGATAAGACTAATCGTTCTTTAAGCTTTATAAAACAGTGAACAATGTCCATCACATTTTCCCAGAGCACAAGCTGACTTTTTCAAATGTCTAGTTTTGCCAGAACAGACAAAAATGTTTAATTTTCTTTCAAATAAGACAAAGAAATCAGCAAATATTTGACATTTCAGCTTAAAAATCAATTATCAAAATATTTTCAAACCAATTCTCTGTATACCGACTGATTTCTTCAACTCTAAACTTTAAGGGATTGTATTCAGTTGCCGCTCAGACAAAGAGATCAGCACAACCTCCGGCTGAATGCCACTGCATGAACATTTGACAGCTTATTAATCGGCTTTTATAGGACGCATAGTTGCAGTAACGACAGAGCTTTGGCTTTAAATCAATTGACAGTCACCTTGTTATTACCTTGTAAAAGTCAGTGTGATCAGAGTTACTTTGTGTGTGACATACGTCACAAACAGCAAAGGCAGCAGAGGAGCTTTATGTCAGTATGTGGCTGTTATTTGAGATAACCCATCCTGTAAAGTAAAAATAACCAGGCTGCTGTGTACTTGCTGCTTCTTGGAGTGCACTAGATACAAAATAAGTGACATGAGGACGACAAAAGTCCAGAATGTGGTTTGGTGGGTGGGTTTAGCTGAGGCAAATCTTGAGTTTTGGTCTTTCATGGTCAATAGGTGTGAAGGCCACTGTGCCGGGACAGAAATGAAATAAAACTGAGTTAATAATTTATTAGGCTATAACCTGATTAATGGGATCTCTCACTGTGACAAAGTTTTTAAAAACAAAGCGTAGTTATGGCCAGACCTGCCGTAATCTTACAGCTATGATTATAATGACACTCGTGTAACGTAGTTTTTGTTTTATTGGCTTAACTACAATTCATGTTATGGTGGCAGCGGCACTATTCTCTGAAACAAAAATACTTTTCTGTTGCTAAACTTTATTCACCTGCGTCTGTGGTAAGCCACATTCCCCCAAGCAAAGTTTGACTTAGCTGAAGTTCAAGCAGAGCAGTTCTTTTTGTTGCTGTTTGACATAAAACAAATATGGATTGGTGTTGCTGACTTTTGTCATTCGTATAACACAATATAACACTGCAATACTTACACCTGAAAGAGTTCAGCGAGATAATCTTCACAAGTGAACGCAACTTATTTTCTGAAATTTAGAATGAAATTGTTGCTCTCCTCCCTCCTCTTCTTTCACAGTGTCTGGCATCCAGCTTGCTAGTGCCACCCTCATTTCCAACGTGCGTACTGCTCTGCTACTTAACTCACGCACGTGTGTTTCAACAATGGGGAGTCAGTCAGCCAGTTGGTCAGCGAGCCCCTGACACATTCCTAGGGCTGCTCCCATCTGTCCGGCCAAAAACTAAGATGGTTTGTTTTAGATCGCAGCATTAATGGATAATTCGTTTCGATATATTTATTTGTTATCTGTATATTTAATTCAAATTTTCAAGCAGTGACAGACCTATTGTGTGTTGCTTTTGATTTCTCTCTCTGAAAATGAGGCTAGTGAGGTTGTCGAGGTTATTTATTCATAATTAACGCAGTCTTCTAAAGTTTTAAATCATTTTCTTACTCAGAATGATTTTTTTCATGATGTATGACATACGGTGAGATTAGGATATCCTCAGTGGGTAACAGTGAAGCAAACTCAGAAGAGGCAAACTCTCACCAGCACCCACTTGAGCAATGAAATTGTCAAAACAAAAACACAACAGTTTTAACTATTAATTTGTGTTGCAGTAACCAGGATAACTAAGCAAATGGGAGTTTAATTAGTCAAGATTTGCTTTTTACATTCAAACCAGCACGTTTGCTTTAATGTTAATCTTTCCTGTTCATCAAATTTTCACATCTATTTACCTGTCAAGTTAAATTTTTATGTAAGTTTAGTTGTGTTTTATAACTGTAGTGTGTACATTTTTAGATCTAATAAATATCCTGTGTGATAAAAACCTTACCTTATGCAGACAGGTGTCCACCACTGAGTTACAGACTTTCTCCAGGTCATCACACACCTGGAGTCGTGAGCGGACAAACTCACACAGCTCCTCATTGGACATGACATCCCAGATTCCATCACACGCCAGCACCACGAACTCGTCTCCTTCGGCCGCCCGCTCCAACACGCACACCTCAGGCTCGGGGCTCACCAGCTGCTCCGTTGGGCCCTTACCATCCACACATTTGTAGTCGTAGTCCCCCAGGGCCCGGGACACAGCCAGGGAGCCGTTTACCCTCTGGATCATGACGGAGCCGCCGGCGTTCTGGATGCGCTCCTTCTCACGGGGGTTGCAGGGCTTGTGGTCCTGGGTGGAGAAGCCCACCTTGTTGTCTCGACTCAGCACTGCCCGCGAGTCGCCGCAGTTAATGAAGTAGAGGTGGGTCGGGCTGAGCAACACGCACACGGCTGTTGATCCACTGCGGTCCAGGCCCTGCCGCAGGTCAGAGAAGCTGCGCATGTACTCATCAATGTTCAGGAAGCCCGAGCGGATGCCGTCTTTTACGCCCTCCACAGAGCCGGGCCCTGAGCTGAAGTCGGCCCCTCCTGACAAGATGTGTTCCAGCAAGTGGCCGGAGCAGTAGTTGGCCACCCGGGAACCTGCGTGGCCATCATAGACAGCAAAGAAGGACCAGTCGGAGAGTCCATGGGGGAGGCCCACCACAGCTGTGTGGGCATCCTCCATTTCCACCCGCCAGCCCTGCATGGAGCTCAGACCATAGCGCAGTCCATTACCTTCACCGTGGGCGCTATGCTTCTCCGTCTTCGGCTTGTCCAGGAATGCACCCATTGCTGCCTACAGCTGGAGATTAATCAAGGAAAGAAAAGAAAGAAACATAGAATTGGAAATAAATGTTAAAACATCAGCAGTGGAACAAAGACGATAAATCTATCAATCACAGAGTCAGCCACTTTTACCCTAAAGGCTGTTTTATGCTTGAACGACATGCGTCGACAGGTGTCTTAAAAAAAAAAGTCGGACGACACACATGCATTCATGCTTAGAAGAAATGTCGGACGCCATCTGGCACAAGTAGTGTTCATCACGGCTTCTCCGTATGGCCTAGCGGAGGAGTGGTAACTAAGATACTGTTATACATTTGATTTGGCAGAGGAACAGGACATATCAAATTTAATTTTACTGTAGAGGAGGAGGGGGCGAGGGGGGAAAAGACTGTGGTCTGTGCATCCAATAAACCGGACTAGAAAGGGGCGAGGGGAATAAGTTACGTCCTCGGAAGCTATTTCCCCCCAGGATTTCAAAGTTTTTGGGGCGTCTTTAAAATCCCTTCGTGATGGGTCATATAGGTGGTATCTTCTCACCTCATCTGTCAGTCGCTCCCAGAAGCCATCAATTGTGAGCCTACAAATTTTTTCCCCCTCAGCCAAAGCAAGTAAAGCATTTTTTCCATCTCCGTGGCAACGAGAGAGCTCTCGGTCGGGCTGACCAATCAAAATATAAGACAAATCAAAACAACTTTTGCGTGCAGGACACTGTCCCACAACACATTTTTAAGTCTTAAGTTTTAAGAGCTCAGGAGTAGAGAGGGAGCTGTTGCCATAATTAAATCAATTTCATATGTTTTTAATGATTTACATATACTAAAATAACAAAAGACTAACTCTAGACTTTTGACTCTTTTTTTCATTACTTTTATTGTTTTTATTATCAGTAGGGATGCAGCCTATAGCTTAACCAATGATTACCTGCTTCTTGCCAGCGATACTAACACAGATAATTGATAATTAATTACACATTTTTGTATTTTAAAAGATAATAACCTGCATTTATGCACACCTGAGGGAATAAAATGCTAAGAATGAAGTAATATTCCGTAGCTCTGACCAAGTGTAAGTGACATGTCCCTACTGTTTTCACAAGAAACAATACTTCCAGAATTGCAAAAAGCCACGACAATGAAAGCAGTTTTGGCTTTTTTTAAAGTCTGCTTTATTTATTGGCTTAAATTGTATTATCTGTACCATAAAAATGACATATTTTGCAATGTCGGGCCAATATTTTATCTGGCCAATAGCTATCGTGCATCCCTAATTATAAGCTTTTGATTCCCATCATAGCTGCACAGGCGTTCTTTCGATTCAATGGTTAACACATTCCAAACGAGTGAAGCAAAGTTGACTATGTTAGTCAGGTCTATAAAAGATGACATCATACTTCATTGTCTAATAATATCTCTGGAGTGATAAATCCCTGTGTAAACCATCAGTTTTTGGTGTCAGTAGTTCAGTAGGCTGCTTCATACTGTGATTACCGAGTGCTTTTAATTACTCGACGGATGTGAGAGCCAGAGATCCCGACAACGGGACAAAGATAGCAGAGGAGGAACCACGGAGTCGAGGATTACACTGCAGCTGTAAAGCTTCTTTTAGCACACAGAGCCTCTTTCACTCTGAACACAAGGCAGTTAATGCTATTAGTTAACTTGTTGGCAAAATATATAGTGTGACATCACTTAACCAGCAGGGCTCACCTGCCAAGAGGTGAATGTGGAATAAATCTGTCATTGAGAGCTGGTTTTTGGACTTTACCATGACCTCAGTGTCCATTAAACATCCATTCTGACACTATACACTCTGACCATAAACCACAATTAAAGGCTGTGAATGGATGCAGCCAGGCGGGTTGAAGAACTGAATTACTAGGTGAGCAGAAACCAAGTCAACTCAAAATTGTAATGATTCTAAGAACAGTGCAGGAGCAACATCGCGTCAGGCTTTATTTGACAACAAGTTGTCGTGCAATATAAGTTATATGTGATGAGAAAATTCTGACTTTTGTGCAGCTCTACTGGTGAGACAATAAATTAAAGTCCAAAAAAGACCAGTCTGAGGGACAGATCCGTGACTTCGAAGTTTTCCCGATGCCAAAACTCCAAGGCACGCAGTACTATGCAGAAGGATCTGTCGAAAAATACAACTAACGCTCATCTTAAAAGACAAGAAACTCAGATTGTTTAGTGGTGTCCTCTCATTTACCGACACTACAACACAAAGTTAAACACGAACATATGACCGTACACAGCTGTTTGTTTCGTGAAGGAGCTGAAAGGGCTGTTTCCGGGTTATATATCAGTGTTTGAAACCGTCTTTTAGTGTCTTAAGATGAGAGGACACCAATAAACATTTGGTGAGTTTCACATCATTCAAAACGAGTGTTTATTGTATTCCTCAATGGATTGGTTAAATGCGCATGCTCCTTTGTTTTCAGTCATTTTCAGCCAGTGGTGATGTCAGCAATGAGCTCCAGCTCTCAGGACTGCACCGATCATGATAATAATGCTGTAGAAAATCGTATATGATCATAAATATCCTTACTATAAGGCTTAATGTGCAAAAAAAACAAACTTCTCCCTTAATAAATTGCTTCTAAGGGGATTTAAAAATATCAAGATACATACTGTGTTTCCAGATAAGGCCTAAAAATACTGCAAAATAATTTTGAGGCAATATCGCACAGCCATAGCTGCAATCTCAGAAAAAAAAGTACTGAAGAGTTTATTACATGATCAATACAGGCCCTGACAAGCCTGGTTTGATGTGAGTCATTACAAAATTTCAAAAAAAGAATTCAGAACATCCCAAATGAGTCTACTGTAAGAAAGAAAAAGGCACTAAAACTTGCAGGAGCAACGTTTCTGCAAAAAAAAAAAAAAAAACTGTTTGATGACACTATTTCAGATTTTTTTTGCTTGAAATCTGAAACAAAATGTACCTGAAGACAACAGCAACATCTCCTGGTCCTACACTGGCCATAGTCCTCAGAAGCTCAACTGCCTGACGCCATGGCCCTGGCATTTCTGACCTGCGCTATACTTTCCCATCACACCAATCAATTCTGACCCAAATGTCAGCAACCGCTGCAGTATGGAGCTACTTACAGTATGTATTGCTTGGTTGGTGTAGCACTCATGAGATCTTGAAATCAATAAAAAGCGCTAAAAATCGAAAGCGCCCCGAGCACGTCTTTTTTTTTAACATATTGATTTCTCGCTCTGCGCTGCCTCCCACACGAGCGCCCAAAAAAGGCTGGTACATGTGAGGAGTGACTACAGCTGGTTTCACAGGAACGTGTGTGTGTGTGTGTGTGTGTGTGTGTGTGTGTGTGTGTGTGTGTGTGTTTGTGTTTGTGTGTGCTCTGCGCATGTGTGCAGTGTCATAGTCTATGTGCGAGAAAAAGACGCTCTATAAATACACCGGGCCGGTTTAGATTTCATGTCCAGGGTGGGGCAGTGGGCCACGCCATTCATATTTCTGTTGCTTTATGGTTACGTGATTGTATCAACAGAATTCCCTCTATTGAGCTTTCAACAGCAGCTACTGCCACTCAGAGGCAGCCTATATGTTCATGTATGGTGTGAAAGCATGTTCGCATATGCATGTGAGAGAAAGAGAAATCTGTTATGTTCACCAGCAGTGATTCTCTCTAAAAATAAAACAAACACACTGTCATTGCCTAGCAACCACCCACCCTGCAGGGCAAACATCCATGCTAAGCTTCATTCAGCGACATCCCCCTCTCTATGTCTCCCTCTCACTTGCTCTAAAAGACACACACACAGACACATACACACAGCCGCCTGGTAGAGAGAGGAAAGGGGAGTTGCATCATCCATCCATTAAAGCAGTCGCAGCAGCAGCAGCAGCAGCAGCAGCCAGACCCTGAAAGGAGACGTGCAGACTGCAAGAACGCATGCAGATACTACTATGCGATTTCTCTGGCTCGCATTAGCACAATACACCACTGACAAAATACACACACACACACACACACATATAGGTGAACAGTAAACCCCAGAAAACATCTCCACTTAGAAATCAGACTTAAACCAGGAACTCTCAACCACTTAACCCCCTCAAAACTGCTGTCAGCCGTGCGGTAACTGCAGGTCGAAACCAACTCCCCCTCATGCTAAGATGAACGTGTCTGCCAAAAACCACTGGCTACGAAGAGGGAAGTGGAAGGTCGGGGATTACATAATGCTGCAGAGAGCCTGAGTGCTGCTGTGAGAGCAGGCGTACTCACACAAAACAGTTAATGCTATCCTGGAAGCAAGGTTAACACACGGCTTCCAGCACTATCCATGAGTACACATCAATACACAGGTTTTAATACACCGGCAATTGCCCCGCAGGTTCATGCTTTACTCTCCAAACCATGTGACACAGAAAGATAACACAGCTGGGGATGTTATGTATTTGATTTTAATTTGATTACAGCCGGCAAAAAACGTTTGATTCTTTAAAGAACTTACATTCCAATCGTGTAATTTAGGACATTTCGAGTCTTTTTTCAGGAACTTCCAGACTGTTGAGCTGACACCCACGTCTCAAATTTTGTGGAGTATTATGAATTGGCTTGGCGTTGAGACCAAGCTTGCTGGCGACGTACTGTGTGTTATTCGTCAATCTGTCATGTCATGGATCTTGTCGATGGTTTCCTGTGTGGTGACAGTGACTGGCTTTCTAGGAGGGAGAACATCATGAATTCAGCAGCCCACCTCTTCAAAACACTGTAAGAATAGACTCATACTGCCACCATGTCCTCATGGACCTCCTTGGGTGAAAAGCCCTTGAGAGCGAGGTAGCTGATGACTGCATAAAAGCCAATAATGGTCATTTGCTTGGACAGTGCTGACCTGCAATTTTTAATAACCCAAAACAGAGATACCACAAAAGGTATTTACTTAAACTTTCTGCATAATGACTCAACGAGTTAAACTGTACATACTGAATGTGATTCAACTCTTCCTCCTATACTTTACACCACAAACTTATCAGTCCCTCACTGTGCATCACAACTAACTTTATCTGTTATCAAAGCTGACTGGGAGATGCAGTCCAGTGTGCTCCTCACCCTGACCTCTCTACCCTGAACACGTCAGACAACTTCCCCAAAAACTAAGAAGTGCTTCCAAGCAGTTATGAGGGCCACAAAAAAAAAAAAAAAAAGACTGAGAGGAAAGCACCTCTTGTACTTCACGTCATCTTTCAGCTTTTCTTTTAAGTTATCCACTAGTTATTGGTTAACCAGTGTCTGGCTATTAGAAGTCAAACGAACCAAAAATGACATCCTAAATGAACTAAAACATGCGAAGAATTTTTATATAATGGAGCATTAAGTAAAAACAATGATGTTACTGATCACACAAGAGATGTATCCAAGTGAAAAAGATCCAAAACAAAACTTAGCTGAACCTTCTCTCTTCAAATTAAGATAGCTAACTTACAGAAAGCAATTCAACGCAGCATTCAGGTGACTGTCACTTTTTATTTTATACTGTAAAATCTGGAATATGAGTCGCACTGGTGTTAAAGACGCACTCTGGTTTCGGGTGCATCCCCAAGGGGAAAAGATTTTCTACAGCTATTTACTAGTAACAACATGTTAACAAGTTATTTCAACATGATTTCAATTTATTTTCATTTCAAACGCAATCAAAACACACACAAATTACACCGTCCTGGCTTTCCGACTTTGTCAGGTGCAGCATTTGAAAAAAACAAACAAACAAACAAAAAAAACCACCGCATCTATCCTTGCTTCAAATCTTAAAAACATTTGTTTTAACTGTTCAAAGTTAATCCAAACAATTTTCCATTTGCAAGTCCACAACGTGCAGTTTGACTGCAGCTGTGTCGCTCTTTCAGGTTCCATCATTTCAGTTTTGCAACTCTGTTTGCTACCAACTACCAACGCTCACGCTGATGGTGACAGACATCACTTCACATGTCCGTGACAAAGCTTTAGCTTGATATTTACACCATCTTCTGTTGGTAAAATACTGTAACAAAATTAAATATGCCTCTCTGCATTTTATACAGGTATACTGGTCACACCAACATATAGAATGCATCCCACTTTTTCAAAGAAAAAGATTTATTAGAGCGCGACCTATACAACGAATTTTACAGTGAGTGTACAAAGTTCAATGTTATTAGTGTCGTCAGCCATAGCAGTAACATTTCACCTCAACAT
>JAQLOL010000014.1:6676652-6700694 GCA_029783665.1 Naso thynnoides
ATTATAAGTCGTCTTTGCAGAGTAAACAGACGTGTCTCCTCCTGAATCCATCTAATCCTCAACCCAATCATCCCAACCTGGCTAATCTATCAGCTCTCCCCCTCCCCGATCCTCTAACACACACACACACACACACACACACACACACACACACACACACACACACACTTATACACACATGTCTCACACACACGTCTCACTCCAACTGTCGAGCTTCTCATTGAGTAAAGTGGCCCGCTGAGCCTACTGCCAGCGTGGTGTGTGTGATTGTTTAGCCACCTGGTCACCTCGGGCGATGGGTGAGGAGGGGGGAGATGGGGGAGATGGATGAGGGGGAGGAGTTTTGGGGGCGGGGTGAGGGGTGTCTGCGATGGTGCCATGCCCGGCTTTAGCGTCTTATGGAAGGCAGCTGAGGAGAGTAAATTAAAAAACTGTTACATCTAATCCGGAGCACCAAGAACTAAGTGGCACACACTCCAAAATCTGATCCCTCGTGTTTACATGGATCTGGATGAGCTTAAGCGTGCACACACACACACAGACACACGCACACACAGATGCCAGCGACACATGCACACATTCCCTCAAATGATATGCACACACACATACAAACACATATACTCCCTGCTGCTAAATACTCTATGATTGTGTTGCGGGTCGGACAGAGGGTCGGGGGGTTCACGGGTTGGTGGGAGGTACAAGGCCCTGATCTGCACTCTCATTTTCAGCCCGAGGATCTGCACCCGGGACATCTGGGTCACATCATTACAGCAATCTTCTGCTTGTTCATTCCCAGCTTTAAAGGGCTTAGAGTGACAGACCTGCACACACATTCACACAAAGCACATACACTTCTAAAAATACAAACATATACGCAACAGGGTCGAGAACAGCGATATAAATCATATTTATAGATATAATTATAGATGTTAGATACAATTTGAAATATGATCAGTGTACTCATGCTGTATCAAGAAGGTGGGCATATGCCAAAGTTTTTCGTTGTTGTTTTTTTCTAAAATATCAATAAATATATTTGTGAGTAAATTATTATAAAAATTACCACAGGTGACTAGTGACAAACTGCTCACCAGCACTTATTATCATTAAAAAGTTTTCATCAGGAAGATGAAATCCTCCTTACATTTAGAAAGAAACGTGTACGGCCACATAAGCTCTGTGTGGTGCAGTTGCATCGTCCTCTAGTGGTGAAAAGCTGGTTTCACAACGAAGTTGCAGCCCCGTGTGTGAACCGGCAGGGGGCGCTGTTGGACGATTTACCTGAGACGACTGAGGCTCCTCTGACTTCATTTAACAGTTTGTATTAAATAAAACACGTTTGGTGTGTTTGTTTTCATAATATCCAGGGTGAAAAATCCAGGATGACCTTAAATGTAGCCTAAAGGATGTTCTTCAAACTAAAAACAAAAGTATTAGGCTTCTGTCAATGACAAATTATATAGCCTAGTTCCGTGTGTGAGAGTTACAGTACTGAAACAAAGTAAGTTGAAATCTATTATTCATTATTATTTTTATTATTCAAAATATTTTGAATATACGCAATGAATGAAGAAAATATGCTTTACTCAATTCGCGTCGAATCACGTTCTGCTGGATATGTTTGATGTAGAGCCCTTTTTACACGCAGATTCATTTTATTTAAATCATATGCCACTTTAGTTTACAAATTATTCTTTAATTTTACAGCATTTCACTAACTTGGTTCGCTTCCATCAAACACACCTGTTGTTGTTACCACCTGTGACAGAGCATGCATTTCAGGCTGCATTGTGCATATAGACTTGTGCCCGCAAGTAAGACCACTGTAATGGAGGGGGATTGCCGGGTGACGTCATTACCGCGCGGTACAGGAAGTTCCCCCGCAACCTGGTCGGCTGTCACCAGGTGAGGGTTATTCTAAAAACTCTGCTCCAGGTGAGGCTCGAACTCACAACCTCGGCATTGCTCTGCTGAATACTGTTATATAAGTACCGCGCGCTAACCGATTGCGCCACTGGAGCTTCAATCGCCCGACGGTGTGAGATCGGTTTAAGAAAGAAACACGCTTGTTCGAAAGAAAAATATATTATTTTTCGATTCGTTTTTGTTTTGTTTCTATGTTGTGTAGGAAACAAGGGAGAGTGGATGAGAACCAACTCGCATGTCGGTGGTCACAGAGTCCATCAGCTTACACAGAGCCGATTTACGTGATGTGTTCAGGGACCTCTCACAAAGCTCCGACTTTCAAAATAAAACTGAAGTAACGTCGATTATAACGCGTTTCAACGTTCCTTGGTCAAAAAAATAAATAAAAATACAAACATACAAAATAGTTTTAACATTAACCTTCTGCGAACTCTAGAAGGAAACTAATAATGAAATTAACACGTGAAACCTCCTCTTACCTTTTTACTTTATGTACAGTCAGACAGAATAAAATACAGAAAACTGGAGTTAAAAAAAAAGTCAAAAGACAGCCCAAGATCATGACAAAAACAAAAGAAATATTAGACAAAAGGTACATTTTTCAGTCTTGAAGTGTGATTTGTGTAGCCTATAGGCTATGTTAAAGTGACTAATCATGCAACCATACAAAATATAAGTAGATGAAAAGTTAGATTTTCATTCGAGTGAAAATGTTTTGGTCAAATTTAATGAATCTTATCCTGTAGCCTAAGTTAAATTTCATAAAATGTTCCTCTGTCACCTTATTATTTAGTTTCTGTATAAACACAAACAGTCAAAGCTTCATGAAATCTGGACACATTACTTAAATGTCAACAAGCAAAACATTTTACATTTTAACCAGAAAGCAGCGAATTCTACAGGTGCTGACTTTGCATTTTTCAGCCAAAAGTATAGGGACACACGTTTGATTTTATGGTGTCTGTCATGGTGTGGGTTATGTCCCTGAGGTCCGACTATTTATGCTCCCACAGTTTCAGTTTTGTTTTTGTTTTCTAAACACCTGTAGTCCCACAATGCCTCTAGATGAAAGACAAATCCAATCACATCGTGTCAGGTTCGGGGATGTTTATACTGTCATGGACATTTTGCCTCTGTTTTGACTTACGGCCTGAGAGGGAACCACAGACTGTGTAAAGTATATATATATTGTGGAAACAAAAAGTACAGCAGCAGCAGTTGACTGCAAAGCTGCTTCCTGCCACACAAACACAAACATACACACACACACACACACACACACACACACACACACACACAGTGGAGTACCTTGAGGGAGGCATTAAGCTTCCAAGAACATGATTTATGTTTGGAGAGCACTCCTCATTCCTCATCGCTGTGTCAAATTGTTGTATTTTGTGAGGATATTTTATAAGGTCTGCACACAGGCCACAGTGTGCATAATCTATTACACTCCCCCTCAAGAGCAACACAAAGACAGACAGAGAGACAGAGTAGGTGGCTGGGAGACGGGGCAGGCTGTCAGAATATAACACCACGAAATGACTCACTCAGACCGGACACCATAATCCGGCATGTTTTCTTGTTGTTGTTTTTTATTATTGTCAGCATATTCATAATTAAACACATGACATACAAGAAACACTAACATAAACATTCTAATGAAAGAGAAGAAATCATGTGACCCCCTGTCGGTCAGCGTAGGCTCTCACCTCAAAGACATGCGGCGGCGATGCCCGTTTTAAAACTCATAATCAAAAACACCTGAAGGCTGGATGGGCCAACCTGGCAACTTTCTGAGGCAACGCCCTCTGGCAGTATCGCCATGCAGCAGGGAGAGAAAGAGAGGTCTGAAAACAGGACAAACTTGACAGTTTGGCTTTAAAGGTTGAATCCAGTGAAGAAAATGCATGTTAGCAAACAGCTGCTGGCGAAGTTGCGCATCTTTTTGCCTCAGAAAATCGCAGGTGCATCGCAGCCTTGAGGAAAATATGACGGATTCATGCCCTTTTCTGCTGCAAAGGAAGTGCTTTAGTACCCATGTTAGGGCTAGGTAGGTACAGTCGGCCATAGAAATAGGATGAGTAGATTTACAATGTTGTAATGAGATATACAATATATTATACAGTGGTTCAGGAGGGAGGCTTATGTTGTTTGATGAAGCTGGCTTTTCTTTGCCTTGTTGTATTTTTTCTGCAGATTCGTCATGAATAACTGAGTGTTTTTTGGTAGTTAGTAGAGGGTTTGTGTAACAATGCCTCCAGGTTATTATTCTTCAACAACAGCTCCAGCTCATTGATTTAAACATCAAGACGAGCATGAAAACCTGCAGGTAAAACAATTTAAAGCAGCCGTTTCTTTGAAAAAAGCCGCTAGTCCAGTCGTTGTTTAGTGCATTTTCTTTTTAACGTCAGCATTGGGACATTTGCCTCTTCTCCAATGTTATAAGAACCTCAGTACCCCACAAATGCAGTCCCACCCCTCTCCCATCCCATCATGCCCCATGCCCCCACCCAAGCCCCCGACCGAGCCCTGTCCCAAAATAACTTTTTACAAACTGATAAAACTTCACAACAATTCACCATCAACACAAAGTTCACACAAAGTTCCGCCGTTATGTCCATCCACAAGAACTCAGAACAGCACGCGTCCCGTAGTTCTCTCATGTGTTGTTTGGCATGATCACACACACACACACACACACACACACACACACACATACAGCCACACACTCACATGCACCCAGATACAGTATGTACACATACAGAAACACATTCTCAGGGGATTAATGACAGGCAGCACTTGCAGTCAGGTCAGGTGTATGTTTCTATTGCATCACATCCTTCTGTTGCCAAACAGTTAGATAGCTTGTTAAATTGTTCCCACGGTGATAATCGTATTTTAAGGATGAAAAACAAAGATGGGTTTGAGGATTTAATGAGAGAAAAGGAGGTGAAAGTTGGTTAGTGTATATGCAGTTGGGGTGTGGAGGTCAAAGGGTCCAATCAGTCGTGGATGACAATGGGCCCTCGCATCCTTAGGCTGGGGTGAGGGTGTGGAGGGGCGAGGACGAGCCCCTGCGGAGGGCCCTGGGAGACCCTGCGCAAGGTGATCTGCTCACAGGGCTGCCGGCAAGCGTGCCTCAGCTGGGAGCGGGACAGCAGCCGTCTGGCCCTCCTGCAGGGGACGAGACGAGACAGGACATAAGTGCAGAAGAAAATAGACTGATGCAAAGCCAATATCTATAAAAACTCTGAATAATTTGCGATACGATGTTTTTGGCACACCTCTATATCTAATTCATTAACTTCCTGCATTTTCTGGATTGCTGAGCTAAAGTCTCTAAGTCTCCACCTGGAAACCCTCTTGAGTTTTGAACTACTGTGCTGGATGGTCAATTTAAACATTTTAAAGCAACATGATGTGATTATTTTCGGTCACTCTGGCGCAGCGGAACAAGTTGTAAAATTAACATTGATATGTTATCACCGTATGTGGCCAAGTGGGGCAGAAAAACCAAGCCAACACCTCAAGTGCCAAAAAGCTGCAGTTCCTCAAATGACCACTTGAGGCCTGCTCCAAGAGCGAGTCAGTCCCCATAAAGCCCCATATTAATATATACAACTTTACAGTAGAAATGCATTTTTTCACGTTTACAGCCTGGTACAAAAAGAAGTTTTAGTCTGCATAGCTAACTTCACTGTGCAAGGAAACTGTACAGTTACTGTACTGCTAAAACTGTACATCACTCAGTCCTTCAAATTACATTAAGGCTTAAGATTATGCATTATTAAGGGTGTTGACACTGCAGGAAGTGGGCTGTGTCGCCTTGTTACAGAGCAAAGCTAGCTGTTTTCCCCTTTTGCAAGTCTTTGTGCTAAGCTAAGTTAGCTGGCCTCTGATGGTTTTTAGCATACTGGTATCCATTTTTCGCATCCAATTCAGCAAAAAAGCAAATGTATTTATCCCAGAGATGGATATAAAATGTTTGTTTATAATCTGGGCTTTTGGATTTGGCTGTTTAATTTTTCATGTGAGCATTTATTTTCCTTTACCTGTTTATGTCTGCCAGAAAGTCTCTAGAGACTTACTTTTTTTTTTAAAGACACACACACAGCGGATGCTTGAGTATTTTGACAGTTTGACATTTTCATTGTTCGTGAATCATGTTTTGAATGCTGTTTGATGGTCTGATATTTAAACAATACAGCTCAAAATTCTCTAGCATCCAGTCAGCCGTGATTGCATTTTGTGTTTCAGAAGATTATCACAGTAGGTAAGCCTGCAGATAAAGTAGGGCTGTGCGAAAAAAATTGATACAATATGTATTTTTGTGATGTAATGCATTGCATCGTGACCTGTGTATCGTGATGCGTATCGTATCGTGAAGTCCTTGCCATCACCCACCCCTAGTTTACAGTTTTCAGGGACACAGTAAGAATACTTGTGCATTTTATGATGGCACCTATATAAGTTCAGTGACACAAAAGAATAGTTATGCACTTTATTTTCATGTTTTCAGTTTCAGTGCTTCCACTGCTTCAATGTGTCCAGTTATAGTGCAAGAGTGCACTTAAATCTCATGCTTCATTTTGATGCTATGGCAGCTAAATCAGTGTGTTTGGTAATTTGCCAACGCCGTTCAATTGAAACAGAAAGGAAATTTTGAATGAAATTGATTTGACTCAGTTTGTCCTCTGAATTAGCAATATAATTTGATGTGTTGTATTATGAATACCCACATTGTGCACAGCAGCTTGTATTACAGCTCTGTTTTTACATTGTCAGCGAACTATGTGGAATATCGCAACATGTCGCAATATGCATCGTATTTCAATGCATCGTGATATAATTGTAGTGATGCGTATAACGTCATGAAGTCCTTGCCAGTTCCCACTACTAAAATAAATGCATGTTTGCAATCATTAATTATACATAACTGACCACAGGCTCTGATGCATGAGCATTTCTATCTACTTCTCATTATTGCAGCCACCAATGGGATCCCGTCTGTTCATGCTGCAACGTGGCAGCAGCAGCCCTGCAGTGAAAAGGGGTGCCAACACATTGAAAAATGATCAAACTGGCTTTGTGCTGTGGGCTTTATGAGACAGCTTGTTTGTCATGTATGCTGTTTCACAGTGATACATGCTGCTGGATTTAGGTGGTTAATCACTCAATCGTTTGGTTGCAAAGATGTCTTCATTTATTCTGTTATCGCAATGTTACCTATCAATAAAAAAGTCAATCAGCTCTTGACGTGCAAATAGTAACGCCTCAGCAACCATAACAGACGCATTTAAGAGAGAAAATGTAGAAACTAATAAAGAGAACAATTTAATGCCAGCAGAAAAGTTCACTTTAAAGGCACTGAGTTGAGGTTCCAGGCTGCTGAAAGTAATTGGAAACAACCACTGTTTCTCATTTTAGGAGAATTCACTAACTGGTGAAAAATTTATCGAGCAACAGTAATTGAGTTTCTTCAGCATATATATTTCTTATGAGGCAAGAGAGGTACATTTCTGCAGGGGTTTCAAGGTTATAAAGCAGCTGCAGAGGGCTTTGTGCTGAGACAGGAAGTCTCTTTTACCAGCCCACAGCAAACCAACAACACTAAAGCCAAAACAATGGGGCACACTCACAAATGTTGGACACGAAACTAATGCAGTTGATGTGAGATGCATTAGCACAATGCTGGGGGATTGCTCTTGGTTTCCTGTAGATCTTTGATATCAAAAGTTCAGCGAAGCCCACTTGACATGCTCTCATGTTCTTTCTCTGATCTCTCAGCAGCAGCAGTTTTTCTTGTACTGCGAATCGGAAAACACATCAGTTTCCTCCAGATCCCTGCTGCTGATAAAAAAAAAAAAAAAATGCTGGAGCACTCATGATGACTGTGTGTACATGATGTTCCCATGCATGCGAGTACAGTGGATGTATCTGAAAGCGCACGCACCAGTTGTGCATCTGCACACACATCTTCAGATAAGTTTTTTGACCACAGAAGAAACTGTCAAGGTACGAAAAATAACTCTATAGCCTGAGCATAAGAAAAACTTATCAAAAATATCTTTCAAAGAGGCTAGCTGAACCTTTTTGCACATACATCTTTCAAGTACAATGAACCCTGAGACTTTAACACGACAAGAGACACGTGTTGTCTGTTAAAGTGAAAGCAGAATATAAACTGCAGAGCTGCAGAACTGATTCAGCTCTGGTGGCACATTATCTAAAGCTCTGCTGCCTGTATGTTCAGCTGGACGTCAGAGGAGGAGTGCAAACATGCAAATCCATACTCAAACATATCAAGCTGCCTGTTTCTCTTCCTCTCATTCTGTTTCCTGATGATTCCAATTTCTGATTGTTTGTCCCATTATTTCTCTGCCAAAATCCAACTTCAATTAAGTAGAAGCACCGATACTACAATGTAAAAATAATTCATTACAACTTAACACTTGCAAGTCCTACTATATTTAAAGTAAATCGGTATT
This sequence comes from Naso thynnoides, assembly GCA_029783665.1. NCBI lineage: Eukaryota > Metazoa > Chordata > Actinopteri > Acanthuriformes > Acanthuridae > Naso > Naso thynnoides. Next base: position 6,685,070 of record JAQLOL010000014.1, read on the forward strand.
ATTAGTATTCCAAAAATCAAAAAGCAAATTAACTCGTCTTGCAGAAAAGTGTCTGCTGTGATTGATATATTATTATATATGAAATTTGATGTACAAAGATGAAGGTCTATTGATGCACAAGCAGCAATTTACAAGTGTAACTATTTTATACACAATAAGGTAGTTCAAGCTGACATGGGCAGTTTATTTTTTGTGTCACTGGACAAAAATTTCACAACAACCTTTAAGCATTTTTTAATTCAGCTGGTCCGAGAGAACTCTGGACTTCTGCACCTCTCCCTGACTCTGTGTTCAGACTGTGACAGAAACCTGTCAGCCAATCACAGGTCATTTCAGAGAGTGGAAACAAGTGCCATGCTTTACGTTCTAAAACTGTCCTGTGGCAACTTGACAAGCTGAGTTGCAGATGACAGCATCAGCTGGCTTGAGTCGAGCTGAGACAAACCAGTTTACACCGCTGCAACTTTTCCTCTCATTGTGAATCTTTGGTGTAAACTGGCCTTGAAAGAGAGAGCGACAACAACCAAAACAAAATGTTAGCCGGCACAAACACAGGGAGGAGTTGCTTCCTTAGGAGTCTTGATTTCCAGATGTTGCTTACCATAGCTTTAAGTTCAGTGGTTCCCACTTCAAAGGGTCAGAAGATATCTGAGGCTTTATGGGATGATTAAAGGGTAAGAAAGGAGAAAATACATTTTCCAGCATAAATTTGTATATAAGATTTCTTCAATTTGTGTTTTTCATGAATTATTGGATCATTTTTATCTTTTAGGCTTCCAAATAAATCCAAACAACCATGTTGGTCCTCTGACTTCCCATCAAGGGTTCAAAGTTGTCAATTGTCCAGTAAAATATCTCAGCATCTACTGATTGGCACAAACTTTTGTAGAAACGTTTCTGGTTCCCAGAGGATGAATCTTAATAATTTAGTTGATATGCCGACTTTTATCAAGCACCATCAGTTGGTTTATTTGTTCAAAGTGAAAGATCTGCAATAAGTGTAGACTCATTCTTTCATTTTTCCCACAAGAACATTGAAGGTCTTATTTTAATTTGTTGATCTCTAACTTTTCATCAGCTTCATCATCAGGTTTTATGATACTCTGTTATGCTCTGTGTAGCCTATGCTGAGTGAAGGGTTAATTCTGTCTCTATTTGTCTCTTTGGCTATCATGAATAAATGGGAGTGATCTCCCATTCCCTGTCTCCACTCTGACACACTGTATTCTTCATCACACTGAGAGAGAAAAAGAGTGGAATAAAGAGACAGAAAAGAGGAGAAAATTAAACTTCTGATCATTTCTCATTAGCAGCAGCCTTTCAGAGCAGAACTATTTATGTCTTTTATTCAATAAAGTATTAAATGACTTTTCAAGCAGAGTAGCACAGTATTACATAACAAAGGGTACAATAGTCTGTTCACAACAACACCACCAATCTCAAACACAAACACACAGCCATCATGTTCTCGGCACTAAGTGAGTGATCCAAACGAGTGCAGCCATAGTTAATGTGGTAATGATATTTCCACTCAGGGCCCAGCGGTGCCTGGCTCCTCACTGGCCCATCTGCAGCAGTTAGCTGCTCTAATTTTAGCCACGATTGTCAGAGGGCGGCTGTGAGGGCCGGGTGCCATGGCTCATTTAGACACAGGCTTAATGGAGGAACATCTTTCTCACTCACATACAGACATGCAAACACTGACTCAATATTTGCATATGAGTGAGTATGTGTGTGTGTGTGTGTGTGTTAGATACAATGTTTGTCAATAGTATAATCAATCATGCTTATAATAAATCATTGGCTGATGGTCAGTGTTACTGTGTAAGCAGCAGAACATGAACGTGAGGAATGTGGTGTTGGAGGATCTTAAAATATTCAGTAGTTTTTTAATAGTTTCAAATTTGAAAAAATGCCTGCACTGCAGTCTAAGGCAAGTTATTTGATTATAATACAAAAAACCCCCAAACAAACAGAAACCATCTATATTCGTCAGTGAGAAGCAGAAATATTGGAGGATGCTGAGACAAATTTTGTGATGAGCTGTTTCTGGAGGGGCGAATCAATTTTAATTCATTTATATTCGTCCAACATCAACAAAATGAATCATCATATTGTACTTTTCGAATTTGGGAAAAGACAATAATAACTCTACAAATGCTGCATTTAACAACTCTGAGAGTCCAAAACACAGCTGTGTTTTTAGCTAAATGCTAACATCAGCATGTTAACTTACTTACTGTGACAATGCTAGCATGCTGATGCTTTTTCATTATCTGATTAAAAACCTTATTCAAAAAAACCTACTGACTTTGACAGGAAGTTCAACAACGCTTCCTCATTTCAGAGTTTTAGGACTGATTAAGTTCTTCAAAGTTTAAGTTATTAAGCTTTATCCATCAACAGGAACTATGAATAGCTGTACAGAATTTCTATTGAAATCCATTCAAAAGTTGTTGAGATCTGTCAATCATCTGGACTGATCGACTGACTGGTATTAGCATTATCATTGGAGTCACATGGCTAGCATGGCTAAAAAGTAATTAAATTTTAGGCAACAATAGTTAAAATTTAGCTAGGCTGGCTGTGATGCACTAATAAAAACATTCGTAACTCCCAGCATGCCTTTACACAATGGAAAAAAAACAAAACAAAAAACACTCAACACACAATGCATTTTAAAGGTGCCCTCTGCAGTCTAGGCACTTGATGTTTTAACTATAAGTAGTTTCTAAACTTGGACTTCTTTGACTCTTTTTATTTTTATTCACTCTATTTCGTGTATTTATTGAGAATCTTCCATACATATGGACTATTTTATACATTTATCTCATTATCTGTCCTGTAATGCTTTCTTTTTGTCCTGTGTGTCTTTTAAGAGAAATGTTATTGCATTGTTTTATGTATGAAAGTGTATTAGAAATGACAACGTAAATCTGATCCAATCTTATGTACTGTGAAGACCAAGAACAGCCTGGTGTATCTGAGTTTGGCTCTTACAACAGGAATTTAAACTACTGAGGTTACGAGTCTAAGTCCCCTCCAAAACCCTCTTCTATATAATTGCCAAAAATGCTTAAAATAGTTTGGATTTACAAACAAATAAGCATTCAATTATATTGTAAGAGGGCTTTCCTATGGAAGCCCAGTACTGATCTACTATTAAATAATGTGCTGACCTACAGTTAAGCTGTGCAGTATCAGGCTGAGCTGTCACAAACTTGTCGAGCCCTCTGACAGGAAACGTAATTCTTTTCTGAATTCTTTTCTTTTCTTTAAGTCGCCTCTCCGTCCTGCATTCATCCAACAAAGAGCATATATTTGTGCCTAAACCAGAAAGTATACATATACTGAATCATATCTGCGTTGGTTAGACTGGCCCAGCCGGCCAACAGATTAATTAAATCTGTAGGAATTGAGTCGACCTGTACAGTGTTTCTTAGTTGGAGGAGCTGTGTTGAAGATTCAATAAAAAATTAAACGATACAAACAATTCAAATGATTTTAAATTTTAATCCTTACACCTCTTGATGGTGCATTACAACAACAACAGACTTTGCAAGTTTCCCATGCTGCCCCTCTGTTTTAACCCAGTGGGTCTGTGTGAATTGAGGCACATATTGTGAGTATTGTGTCTGTGTGTGTGCACCGCAGGACAAAAATAACTCCTGTCTTTTTCTTTCACAGCTGCTGTCCTTCGGTTCCCAACAACACTTACCCTCCCCTCTCACACACACGCACATACATACATACATGCTCAAAGTCAGCCAATTGGAGGTCAGAAAAGGGTCACCTTTGCTTACCTGGTCTCCCGGGTGACAAGGAAGAAGCTGTAATCCGGGGCATCGATCCAGTTGGGACGTCTCTTGCGAATCATCACTCCGCCCCGGGTGTTTCCACTGCTGCTGTTGCGGCCGTTGTGCTGCAAAAAGACAAATAAATATAATTTAATAAATCAATAAGTGATGATGCACTTCTACAAGATTTTTTGAAACAAACTTTAGAGACGTACCAGGAGGGGTCCACCTGTTATACCTGGGTTCTCTGCAAAATCAAGAGAAAGATGCAAAGTATGCATGAAGGAATCTGTCACATGTGAAAAGTATTGATTAGTTTATTGCTTTTCCTAGTTACAAGTGATGCAACAAATGACTGTGTTTCAATTTCAGTAAAAATAATGAAGTTACCAATAAAAAACAAAGTGTCAGACTGAAGTTGAATCATCCAAATTATCCAAATGACCCCCATCTGCTGATTCGTTTTCATTAGAATTAGTTGTCATTCTCTCCAACGAGCTAGTTTAGATAAGAGATGGCAGAAAGGGTTATCAGCTCCGGGTATATTTCCAGTTGTTTTTGTTTTTGTTTTTTTAAATCAAGCAAAAGGATGTCAATAACACTGTTTGGTCCCCAAGGTTCACTCACATCACAACTAACTTACTTAATATCAAGATGGGACACATTTTCCAATTTTCTGGGGGTGTTCACCAGATTTAATACAAGTTATGACTCTCTGCTGCTAAGCAGGATTAAGTTAAGCAATAACAGTCTCAATGGAAAACAATAATCACTTTTGTGATATTAGTTCAGCTGTCTTTTTTTTTTTTTTTTTTTAAAGAAATGTGTGCTTGTGTGTGCACCTGAGCGCCTGTCCGGCTCAGCCCTGCTGTGGTGGTGGTAGCTGCGTTTTCCCAGCATGCCGTGGGGGCCGTGTGGGAGAGAGGAGAGGAGGCGTCGAGGGGGAGGCGTCTGCAGGCCCGGAGTGCGGTGGGAGCGAGGGGTGTGGGCTGCCGGACGGGACTCTGGAAGAGACACCACAGTGGAGCTGCATCAGCTGGCTCCTATAGACCAACTGCATAACTTCTACTTCTGTTTCTTATTTTAACAGAGTTAATCAGTAAATAAGTCACATTTAACTGCACAGATGTGTGTTTAGTTACCTAGAAACTGCAGGACACTGGTCAGAGTGCTCCTTTGGGCGGCTCTGGTTTTGGGTAGGCGAGTCCCCTGCCCTTCGGACACCCTTAACATGTCTAGACCAAACACACACACATTTTACAAAACAGCGCAGTAGATCTCAGGCAGCATCATCCCCCTCTGACTGCAGAGATACTGACACAAATACAAACTAGAGTTAAGAATTTCTGCTAAACTGGGCAAGTGAAAACCACTTCAGGTCAGCTGACGTGTGAAATCTGCTCTTACTGTTGGTTTATATGAAAAATCGCCTCCTTTGCATGTTTAAAATGAATGCAGAGCTTTGACACGGGATGCATGAGTCAATGCAAGTGAGCCCATCACTCAGGTGTTAATGCAGGGACTTACTTTGAGGAATGGCATGTCCACTATAGAATAATCGCCCCCACATGCACATACATAGATTTAAGTACATGCTTACATGCATGAACACACACGAAAAAAAAAAAAAACTTTCTGTAAACACATACATTCAAATATGAAGGTAATATGGCAGCAGGCACTGCAGGTGGGGTCCATGCTGGGGAGGGGAGGGGGGCGTGCCCTTATGGTTCCTCTGAGTGTGGTGGAGTTGATGGACAGATAACACGGGACACATGAAGCACAAGGACTCGGAAGAGATGCTTTCAGGTGTGACTTTATTGGAGGTCAAGTCTCACACTCACACAGTGATGAAAGAAAAGAGCAAAAAGAGGTAGAAGATGAGATCAGAATATTGCAACAGTTGTTAGGAAATGAGGGATGAGGAGGCAGAGTGGAGGCGAGAAATGGCTCTGAATGGCAAATCCTGTCCGCAGGATTTCCAAGAGGCAACATGATGGATTCACATGAATATTGCATGATTTGAACACAGGAGAACAGCTGAGTGGATGGTATGGCGAGGGACCATCTGAGAGGACATGGTCCAGTTGATGACTCCTTATGGGTTAAGCCTGCTCTATAGTAGGAGATGCAGCCAGCAGCAAAAAGTCAAGAGCAGCTAAGCTATTCTTTATGCCAGACAAAGAAGGTCCTCACTTCAGCTTCAGCCTCGCTTCTTTCAAGTTCAGTCCAAAACACATTTTGTCTAATACACCCACAAAAACACACGAATAACAGCATGAAAATGTGCACGATAAAGGAACAGAAATGTGAAAAAAATGGTGATGACAAACTCTGAAGCTGAGGTGCAGTATTTACAATAAACATTTGGGGCTGAGACAACTTGCTCAGCCATGACAGCACAGAGCGGGCACGCCTGTGCCTGCGGCGCTGTGCAAAATAGAGCTTCTCTTAGCAAAATACATTTTCTCTACATCTACCTTCAGCAAATATAAGGCTCAGACTAGAATAGAAGTTCTATGGGATCATGTAACAGTCGACTTGTTAAAGACAGCAGTAAAATCTCTTATTATGTGTGTGCAGGCATGCTCGTGCAGAATAGCCCTGTTAACCAAAAAGTCTTTGTTTGAATTTCCAACAATGGCTTTCAGTTCACAATGACTAAGAACCATAAAAGATAAAAGAATAAAAAAAATAAAAACACGAATGAAAAGATGATCAAAACTCATAGTTATGAGGACAGGCAGTCTTTATTGGAAACAGGGGGTGGGAGAATACAAAAACCAAAATAATAATTATAACAATAATAAAAACAGAAAGAAGAGACGGGGGAAGAGATGGGCAGAGGTGGGGGCTGATGGTGGAGCACCAGGGTGAGGAGGTGTGTGTGTATGTGTGTGTGTGTCTGCGTATGTTGTGTTTTGTCTGCAGGTGTGTGTGTCCATGTGGCAGAAGTTAGGAGGAATTGAAAGAGCTCTTACACTCTGCCTTTATGGCCCCACAGTTAATGGGGACAAAGGGCCGGCGCGCAGCACGGCGCAGCCTGATGATGTCACGGCACATGTGCCGGGCCAGCTTGGTGAGGCGGGTGGCCTGCAGCAGGAAAGCCTGCTTGGTCTTCATGGAGGATTTGGGGCTGCCGCTGTTTCGCATCGGCACCATGTGGTTGGACTGGCGGGGAGCGTGACTGCGTGAGCGTGGCTCCTGGGAAGGAAGGAGGCACAGAGGTTAACAGCTGATCAAAACATGTCAGATGTTTCAAAGGCTCTGAAAATTTATTTTCTTCATTCAGTTTCTTACTACAAGCAATGCAATCTTACAACAACACAACATTTCTGCCCAAGTCGAACACTTCTGAGTCATTTTTTAGCGAGATTTCAGTATTTGCATTTTTGTTTCTGCTCTTCTTGTTGGTTTAAAGGGGGCAGGGCTCAGTTAGAATAAGATGATGTCACATAATTACCTGCACTTATCAGGATTTAGTGCAATTCATGTCAAAGCATAATGACGGTGGCTGTTTAACAAACTGCCTTCTGTAGTTAAGTACTAAATACTTGATGTTCAACTTAAAAGATAATCTTGAAAGTCCATAAAATTGCAGATTATCATGATTATTAGAGTAAAAATATGTGAAAATAAAAGTGACACTCGATTAACACAACAAAGATCTTGTAGATCCAGTGCAGCACACTAACTTTAAAAAGGTTGAACTACAGTAATGCTGCTGTGCGGCCTTTAATGAAGGCTGCGATGAATTCAAGACAATTTTGCATTTCACTCTCAGCTGTAGACACGCAGAAACAGGTTCTCTCACTCACACAAAGAATTCACAAAACAGAAGTGGAAGACTCTCAGGACTTGTTAAAGACAGGTTCAGCACTTAAATATTTCATAGGAACAGTCATCTGACGCTCATCTCTTGAACTTTCTCGGAGAGAGATGGAGGGTTCGCTGTGTTAATCGTCAGTTCACGTTCCCTCTGATTCACTAAAGCTGGCACAAATCAGGTGGATTAAAAAAATCAATTTTTATTTCATTTTGCCTCACCGGACGGCAATTTGAGTGATTGAATAAGCAATTTTTCCTTTACTAAATCAGGTGCAAGGGGCTGTTATAATAAGGAAAATGAACCCTTCATCTTTGGCTGAAACTCTTTAAAACACATATATATCAGTTTTGATGCGCTAAATGTTTTAATGAATTATTCTTATTGGCTTTCTACTCGTAAAGGCTTTATCGCACTTTCACTAATGAGATTTTACTGCCAAATGGAAAATCTACCTGCAGTTGACTCGCGGCCGGTGTTAATTTCAGACTCTGCCTCTGTTTTGGTGTGTGTGCGTGTGTGTGTGTAACCAGTGGCATTGGTGTGCATCAGGATAGACAGTTCAGTGGTCGATCATAGCCATGGCATTGTCAATCGGCCAAACAATACAGTATGTGAGCTCAGAATGTTTAGAGCTTAATGAATAAATGATGTTAGAAGCTAAAAATAGCACTTATAATAGCACTTTATATGTTAACTTCTACAGAGCTGCACTTGTGGAACCACCTTTTTTCAAAAACTTGTTTAAAATTTTCTAATTTTCCACGATTTCAAACATCTTTTAAGAAACTACAGACACTCTCATTTCTTTACATTCACCCTTGGTTCCTGCTACATTACGTATGTGCCTGCTGACTTTGCTTACATTGCTTGCTGGGCTGGGTGAAGTCCTCTCCTCTGGGCCCTCTGCTCTGCTTGGCATCTTCAGGCCTCCGTACTTCTTCCAGTACATCCAGCAGGAAACGCACAGGCGGCACTGCATGTTCGGAGGCCCCCACGAATACCACTGGGCCGACTGCATGGCTGTTAATGTACGAAACGCATTAATGAGGGTTAGAGGCATTGCTGGAGATAACTGGTTCAAAGACACTCAGCATATCGATCCATCTTCCACTGCCTCAAGAGTCTCCCTCAAGGATTTAATCAATGTCCATACATCAGGCCGAGTCACACTGCATGCTCGCGACTGACTGATGAGTTTAGTTCCCTTTGGTGACTCGAACATCTGTAGCAAGTCTGTCCACACAAATGTTATTAGTAGATGGGATAAAAAAATAAATGCAATTGAAGTAAAGGAAGCTTGGACATGGTTTGGATTTTTTGGGTCTTATTTTTGTAAAAAATTAAACCACAATATGTTTGTAAGAAAGAATCAGCCACTTTGGACACAAGCAGCGATATGCCAAAAATTTTGAGACACTTTTTAGTGCTTGTTTACTCAGCTCAGTTAAGAAATTGCTGCAGTTCAGCTTCTGTTAAAAGAAACATAAAACTATCTGTCCCTACTTATAAGTTATAGTGCAACTATACTGCAAGTCAACACTGCAAGGCTTTTACTGTGAAGCAGCTTTATTTTGTAGTAGCAGTTTTGAATGACGCCGAGAAGTGCTGACATCTTTGCGCTCCTTTTGAGACAGCAACCAGTTTTCTTCTAAGGCAGAAAACAGCAATTTGTGCCAAAACGATAAGTCAATTTATCGATTTATAAGATTATAAAAAATTACAGTACGAAAATGTGGGTAAAAGAATAATTACAAAAATAATTTCTCACTGCAAAAACGACAACTCTTTCTTGTTTGTTTGCTTCTTAAATGTGAGGATTTTTCACTTTTTTTCTGTTATTTTACTGTAAATTTTATATTCAGGGTTTTTGACTGTTTATCAAAAAAAAAAACACATGCAGTTTGAAGACGTTTGTCTTATCTTCCGAGCATTTCAAGATTTTTAACAATTTGCCAAAGGAAATAATTAACAGCTCTGTTAGACCTTAACCCCATCCAACACAGCAAGTTCTAACTGTGCTTTGAGGAACTGAGCAAAGAAGAGATATTGATCACTGGATGGTTACAGCTGTCAAGATAAATGAACAGATGGGCAATGATGGCGAAAATTAAATGAAAGCATCTCCTCCTGAGTCAGAAGAGCTCAATAGTTTCCCTTTCACTTCTAATTGACCTCTGTTCACTGGCCCTGTGATTCGATTTCACACCTGCAATGCTTTAACACACACACACACACACAGAACTCACTATAGCAGCTCTCGCAGGCTCGGCCCCCGCCTGCTGAGTGGTAGGCCCCGGGGCCCGCTCCGTTCACTGTCGCCATCTTGCCATTGGTCATTGAGATCTGGTTGGGGTTGGGCTTGTTACTGTCAGACAGAAGACAAGTAAGAGATTTAACTTCAGAGAGATTTAAGGCTGCAGCTGCCTGCTGCAGTGCGTTAAATGAAAATATATTAATTATGCATAAAACAATGATCATCTTGCAGTCAGTGCAGAAATGAAACCAACATCTCTTACAGTGGAATGAAGGAACTTACTATGTGGGGATGTAAACCTGCTTTAGTTTGCTCTCTGCCTCTGCTGCCTTCAGTCTCTTCTGCTCAGAGAGAAACACAGCAGATTTATTCATTAATATTATAATAACAGTTAACAGTCTCAGACAGTGTGATCATTTCGAATTTACGCAACATGAAAGTAGGAATGCATGATTATTAAGAGGGTCACTGAATGCCTCAAAGCAACCGATCTATACAATCTACTCAAGAGCTGAGTTCTAGTTAACTTAATAATTCTCAGTTTTGGTTATCTGACAACTCTTTAAGCCTTTTGAGTTCAGTTCACTTCAGTTTATTGTTTCCATAAAGGATCAATAAACCTTTTTTTTCCATTTAAAGGCTTATTTGCTTTTACTCGGTCTACAGAACAGCTGCATTAAGTGTTCTGTAGCTCTGAGGAAAAGAAGCATCCTTAAGTCTAAAAAGAAACAACAGTCGTGTATTTTAATGCACATTTTGAAATATCGCACTGCAAATGGCTCATGGAAAAAAATGTCTTAAATGTTCTAACAAAGCTTTTACATGCCCTTAAGGAGATTGTGCCTTTGTCCAAAAACAGTTAATGTGCAAAATGGGAGATGGAAACAATCACGTTGTATAAATTATCAGCTGTTTCTGCTCCCCAAAAAAAGCCGTAACAGGAGAGGCTGTTTCGGCTGTCCTCCTGAATGTTTTCCCAAAGCACAAAAACATGGCTGGTAACAACAAACTGAGGCTGGTAAGCATAACAACAAAGAACAATTACAATTTGATTAATTGAAACCAAATCCCCAAGAACTCCCCATTTTTGTTTCGTTGATGGCCAAGAGGACTTGTTTTGTTTTCGGTCTGAAACCTCCATTTCTTCTATTGTTTATTCCAGCCATGAGTAATGTTGCCTGTACCTGAAACCTGAAACAAATTGGACGGTGTACGGAGTTTCAGAGACGAGGGAGCTAAACAGGCAGGAAAGGTTTAATGACAGATGCTACTGAGTAGCACTGGAGGGCTTGTAGAATAGAAAATTTCAGTCCGAACAGAGTAAAATAAAAAATTTCTCGCTTCTTCTGCATCAGTTTTGACCAGTCTTTCTATATCTGTGTTTTGCAAACCCTTAAACTTCACGTATGTGCAATACTAAATCAATGTAGCACCAACTTGCAATGCAGTCGCCAAAAAAAGCAGAACATTACTGCAGATATATGTAACTTACATGCAGATCTAAAGGTGGGACGGAAAAAAATAAATATTAAATTCACAAACTTCAAAATGTAGGGGTTTTGTTTGTGCAGCTTTGCAAATATTTTTCCAGGTAGGCTTCAGGTTTGCACAAAATGTGTTTTAGCATGAAACATGGAGAGCAAACAAACACTTTCTTTGTTTACGAGAAAACCCCCGAGGGCCACTTCTAGTCTTGGACTCAAAATGTAAAAGCTGAATATTCTACAGTCTGTTCCAGCAGAAAAGCTGAGGAAATGAAACACTTTCGCTGTTTTTAGGGTAAAGAATTATTCTCACCTGTTGCACATATCTGTCTGTGGTCTTCCACATGTAGTAGTACTCTATGATACTAGTCAGAGACTTCCATGGCAGCTTCATGAGAGGAAAAGAAATGTGTGGAGGAAAAAGGGGAAGAGAGACACAGAGCAAATTAATGATATTAATATCTCATGTTCTTGCCATCTGGGTGCTAAGGCTTCATGTATATTCATGAGCGCGAAGCATCGTGACCAAAGAAGCTGAAAGCGACTGGCTTCGCTTGATTCTGAGCCCCAGACGAAAACACACACTCTCTCACAGACACACACAGTGATTCACACATTTAATAAGTATTCATGAGCACCTGGTGCAGCCACATACACCAATACCCTGCTTTTATTGTACCGGGGAGGTAGATCAGATGGTGAGAAGGAAAAGTTCAACACAATCAATAGTCATCCCCAGTAGGCTTAAAAAGACGGTTGCAAAAATTGGTAATTTGGTTCTTCGCAGAGCAGTGTGTGTGTGTGTGTGTGGGTGTGTGTGGCCAGCTTTAATTCATGCAAATTAGAATGGATTCCCAAAGCAAAAGTTTAAGATGAGCAAGAGGAGCACCAAAACAGAAGTCATTGCACCTTTTTTTGTACTTGATTTAAAGTCCTTATCCAGACACATTTTGGAACTCTGATATGATTAATATTTTATGTTGTTTTTCTACATAATAAGTGAAGAGATGCTCTGAAAAGTGGATGGAAGCACACAAACATTTAATAAATCTTCCTCACTGAAAAATTATCGTTATACAAATCACAGCCTTCATGCTCCGCCCACCACCGCTGTTCGCATTTGGTGAGTGGTGGGAGAACTGTGCGCCTTCATGTGGCTTGTTAGAGGAAACACCGGTGACATTCAGCCCCAGACTCCCCATGTTTGAAACTCAAACAGGAACCTGGGACTCAGACAAAAAGTCTGTCATGAACCAAAATCAGCAACTAGCAGATAATTAGCAGTTGTGCCGGCCTTCGAATTTGTGACGTGCTAAATCGAGCCTGCCTGGGTATGTTTGAATTTCAAACTCCAGGGAGGAGCAAAGACATCTCCCAGTAGTTTCCCAGTAGAGGAATGTGAAAAATGACTTTCTCGTGACAAACTTGCAGGGATACCAGTCAGTCTAGTCTAGGCTGAGCATTTCAGGGAACATTAACTTATTTATGAGTGAAGGGGATGTTTAAGGGTTTGAGAAAGATAAAAGGAAACATAGAAAACCCACATTATTGCCATTAAAATATGAATTTTTTCGAGCACATGCACTGAGAGTGTAATACTTTTCATTTTCATTCTCAAGCATGAAGTCTCGTCACTACTCAAGCACATTTAAACATAAGAATTCACGCTGACCACAGCTGTAGTTCTCCTTTAAGATTGAAAATACAAATTCTTAACAGCAACATTTCAAGCCTGCAAATTCTGATTATTTTACGCTTAAACACTGGACAACGGCTGGTGAGGGTCATGTTTTTGTGACTCAAAAAAGATGCAGAGTCACTCTACAACAAGATTTTGAATTTCTTCACTTAGAATAAATGGGATTTTGAGAAATGCAGCATGTTTTTGTATTCTTGTCTCAGGATTAATAAACTTTACTTTGACATTTAGTTTTGGAGTCAGGGGAAAAAATATTAAGTTTACAGCTGACTAAACTCACTTTAAAGGCTTATTCATACTTTCTGCGTGACTGTGGGAGTTCACGCTGGTAGGTGGGACATGAAAATCATCATCTCCCCAATGTCTGCGAGGGTCAGCAAGGGTCTGCATGGACCCCTCTGCAGATATCAACAAACAGCCCAAAACTGGTGACCCTGCGGACTGTCCGTGATGACAGAGCACCAGCTGTGCATGCTCTAGTGTGTAATCTGTTGTACATTTCAGTCCAGTTGTCTTTTTTTATAGGTATTTTTCTACCCAGATTTACTCAGTGTGATGCCTGTCAGTCTTTGTTGTCAATAATCCTTTTTAGGTCAGACTTGTACTCTGTTGTGGCCTCTCAAAGCAACTCTCGCAGTCTGCTGCTGGAGATGACTGACCTCCCATCAGTCAGGACTTAAGTTATATTACAGAGCCAAAGTTTAAGAGCAGACACTTACAAAGTCTTGTCGGATGTCATTGAAGTCTTTGCCGTATTTCTCTAGCGCCTCTTCGAACATGGCGGCCTCTGAAGCGCTCCACTCCTCCATCTCATCCCTGCAGAGCACCGGGCCGCCCGCTGGGACCAGTACACTCAGCGCACTGGACAGGTCGTAATTGTGACGATGCAGTGTGTCCATCGCATGGAACTGCAACCGAGCGACACAGAAATGCAGGTTATAATCTGCCACTGGAGCTACAATCAGGTGCTGTGTGGTGAGTGTGCATTCAAGTCACCAGTGTGATATCTCGAGAGGCTGCAGCAGCGCTCATGTGTAAACTCGGCTGTCTGACTGAACTGCTGCAGTCCAACGCTCGAGCAAAGGTCCCAACCGCCCTGAAAAAATACAAACAAACAGAGATGTCAACAAACATGCAAGAAATATTTTACAATGCACCACTTCAATACAGCCTAACCATACATTTCTGTCAGCTGGTTTAAAATAAAAAAATAACCACACACAGAAAACACTTTGGGGACCAAAAAACGCCCCAAATGAGCCGATCGTATATCAAATAATAATATGCATTTGGTATTATTTGCAGGGATTTGAAAACAAATATTGTATGACTGATTTCACTGTTATCCAATCAATATTTATGGAAAAAATAAACTAATAATTTAAAAAAAGAAAAAAAAAAGAAAAAAAAGACAAGCCTTATTTTGGAGCAATCCCTCCAGCAACAACAAAGTGCATTTATAACTATAGCAATTACATTTTCATCAACAATGAGGGAAAACTAATGGCACTGCGTCACAGCAGTTAGGGTTCTGAAACTTCAATATAAATGATTCAATCTACTCTGGTACTGAGTTTAATTAGCTGCAGCTGCAGACTCGTTGCATCTACAATAAAGTGTCTGTTAATCAGTGTTGAGGTCAGAGGTTAAATCGTACCGTGCAACCACTAGAAATTGGTCTATCTGTTTGTTGGTGAGTGGGCACTCAGGATCCCACAGCTTCTCTTCTAACTTGGACTGGTCCCTGTCATCTGCCTCACCTGCAGGAAGCACAGAGACGACAGCTCACACAGGGCAACAAAGGCGAGGACGAGCAATGATGAGGTCATTTCCCAGACATCGTAATCACGATTACATCAACCAATGTGATTGCTGTAATAACTTTTATAATAACAATATTAACTCTGAACGCAATAGTCAAGTTAAAATATATTTCTACTGCATATTTAAACAACATGGCGTTGACCAAAGTGCTTTACAAACAAGGAAAGGGAAGAAAACAAGGTCAACAGGACAGACAATAAATGCGATTATCTTAAAATGTCCACGTACTAAAGGAAGGTACCTGACTGAAGACAGTGATTCAGTCCAGACTTTGAGCTCTACAGCTTCAAAGGAATGTTTACAGTCAGCAAGTCACAAATTTAAAACCTAAATTTCCCAATGAGCATGATGTTGATATTTTACAGAAAACAAATATAAGACTTTTACCCACAAGTCAGCTACTTTGGAATATTGACTTAAATGCACAGTATGTTACATCTACCACTAAATATTCTATCAATAAAAACAAAGACAACAAAAGAAGTAGTTTGATAATGTTGTAAAGCAGCAATGGATCATGGGATTTGTTTATTTCATTGTTAAACAGCCTCCACTGCAGATGAAAATCTATCTGACTGACTCGGCAGAAGTGTTCACACACGAGGTAATGTGGCAAAGTTTCATTCATACGTTTTGTCACGTTTGCCCACTTCCTTCCGTACCTTTTGATTAGTGTTACTGCCAAAGTAGACAAAACCAAACACACCATTTCCTTGAATAAAATGACCCATATCTCTG
>JAQLOL010000014.1:6700794-6713112 GCA_029783665.1 Naso thynnoides
TAAAATGACCCATATCTCTGAATTTGAACAATGTTTGAAGCATCTGAGATAACGTAAGTTCACAATTCAACAAAATTTATAACATATATAGTCATTTTTAGAAAATTAGATGTGAAAATGCTAAATAATATACTTTAAAATTAGCTTTCACACTTGACTCTCATGAAGAGGAATCACAAAGACAAGCCAGCTGCATATGTGCCAGTGCTTTAACAAGGATATAAAGCTCATATCATCTGTTTTCAGAACAAAGCCGGCATATTCTCAACCCTTCAAAGACCAACTACCTTTCCCAGCTGAGACCAATTATACACACACACTGTGGTGGCGTGGAAAGCCAGGCCAGGGATAAAAAGTTTTTACATGGATGTAAACATCAAAAAGCTTTAGGCCTAATTAATTAATCGCGTTGAATGAATCACGAGCAGATCTGACTGACCCTCTTGTAGCATTTCAGGTACGTCTGCCTGAAAGCGCGGTCCCACTCTGATCTCTCCTTTGTCGGCCAGAAGGGTCTTCTGTGTTGGGTCGTACACCAGCGAGTAGAAGAACGTATCCTGAAGACAGAAACGCAATCAGCCTCCATATTTGAAGATATTAGCTTTAATGTCAAACTCTGTTAGCTCTCTTTTGTACATTTGAGGCCTGGACTTGATTTTTAGGGAACATGAAAGATAAGAACTTTAAGTCATTTTCTGGTGAACCTGGAATCACCAGCGATTGTGTGACAGAATCATTCTTTTTGAAACATATGCAAAACAGTAACATGCTTAAACAAAAAACAATAGGGTTTTATGTTTTAGTGGGAAATGAAGATAACTGCTGCAACAGCAAAACTTGACTTTTATAGAAGTGAAACCAACAGTGGATGAGTGAATGGACAGAAAGACAACTATTTTGACAATGACTTGTTTAGGACATTTTTTAAAAGGGACAAAACTGCCCTGTGTGATAATAAACTTAAAAGTTTCAGTGTTGAGTCGCTTGTTCGACAGGGCGAGTATCTGACACAATTATCTTGGGCGTTACAAAATCGTATTGCACATTTTTCACTATTTTATTAAAATATAATTAGCTAAAAAATAATGAAGAGAATCATCTGATTACTCATGATGATTACACTGGTTTGTTGCTTTAAGGTATATTTACACCTGCCTTGTTCAGTTCAGATGACTCAAACTCTGACTGGTTTTCCCTCTTGGTGTGATTCGTCTGTGTAGTGTGAATGAACCGGACCAAGGCCTGCTTGAAGAGTTGGCCTCATTCCGTTTAAAAACAAACTTTGTTATGGTTCATTTGTGGTACGAACATGATCCGACTTCAATCCGCCCAAACTTCAGGAAGCATTGTGCATTTTTTGACTAAACCAGCTCCTGTAGCCAGCCGCACTGCGTATTACGGGTTGAGGACGACTTTGTGAACAAGCAGCAGTTTGCCTTGACACAAACAAGACTCGAGGGTTGAGTGGGAGCAGAGACAAAAAAAAGTTCTCTTGATATTTGGCCAGACAACCATACAGCCCAACAGCTTAAAAGAAAAAAAAAAAAGCGCTTTAAAAATCACAGAGTTTTCAAAATGTTTGGCAAGTGGCTGAGGGAGAGGGGATGTGACACAAACCACATCATCTCTGCAAATCATATCGCAATCGCAGTATCAGTCCAAATAATCACAATTACATTATTTTTTCAAAAATGGTGCAGCCCAAACATGAACCACACTACAGGTATGAAGACACCTGCAGTTGGGCTGGTGTAAAAATGTCTAAACCAGCTTGATATCGAGCCAAATACCAGGCCGGACAAGTATACTGGATTTTGCATGTCTCAGCCAAATGAACTGAGTGACACCAAGAGTTTTTGTTGTGACAGCCAATCAGCGTTGAGATTCTCCTGACATCACTGACGTCTGGCCATTGAGACACAGCGATTAAAACAGCTGCTGCAGCGTATGAATACTATGGAGCTATACAACATGACTATAAAAGTACACCACAGAATTCTGTAATGAACGCAGACACACAACGTCAGGAAGTGTTCCAATATTTCTGGAACTTACACAACTGGTACAGTGTGGAAATTATGATCAGACTGGTCGTAGTTAATGACAGAAAACCCCTTCCCGCTGACGCTACAAGCTAATGCTAACAGCTGTTTGTCCTGATAATGTTGCATGAGCTCTAAACTGAATAACATACTCAGTCTGGCTAACATTCATTTTCCTTTGTAGCCTAATAGAACATCAAAATATGTTAATCACCTTGTCTTGCTGCTTGTTGTTTATGCAATACGAGTTCAATTTATGCGCGTCATCGGGCCGTTGGATGTCAGTACATGTTGCTGCTGATGTATGCTTTTAATTTGCCAGGATCTCACAGAATGACAAATGCTTGTTTAAAACAAAATGAAACCGGTTTAAGCCTGCATACTGGACCTGACCCAACCCAAGCCTAAAAACCTCCTTAAATCTGATTCTCAGTTTTTTAACAATGACACATAAAAGTATATGAGGCATGACTAGACCTGCTTTGACACAGTCTGCACTGAGCACAAAAAAAGTAAGGGAAGACAAATTTAGTTTTCTTTTCTTTTCTCTGACTCACCTCTTTGTCAAGGTATGAAAGAACGGCTTCAGTCTCATTCAATAATGCGACACTGCACTTCCCCCTGATTGGGAGAGAGGGAGCGGACAAGCACCATATAAAAACACAGGAAGTAAGCAGTGCTTGATTTGCTCATGGCTGGATGAGTGACTTTTCATGGGCACTGCCTGCAGATGATGAGCTGCGAGTGAACTGTACCTGATGTGTGTCGCGGGTAGACTCTCATACTGCCGGGAGAGGAAGAGCTCTCTGTGGCGAAGCTGGTGTTTCTGTTTTTCTGTGAGCTCTGTCTCTGTCGGGTTCTCCTTCTCCTCTTCCAGCTCCTCTGCAATGGTCACAGGCAGGAGAAACTTACATAAGGAAACACATTAACGATGTTAAAAATGGTATCTGTGTGTCGCGGGGGCATGTCAAAGAGCGATGGCACAACAAACATGACAGTATCTTTATGGTGACCGATCAATCACACACCAACAGATGATCAAAGTCACAAATGGTTTCAGCTTAATTCATTCATTTATCTCTGAGATTTTTCATGCACGACCGCTTGACAAGATATTTTATAACTTCGCTGTGTTCACATAACAACGAGTTGGGAAAAATCTCGAGGGATCTCAAACTATTGCTGCCATCCATTAAAGGCACCCATGCTATTACGCTAAGGACTATTACCAGAAATGTAATTTCAAGAAGTCAGTGTTCAGCAATAAATACTGGATTAGCTTGCTGCCGCTAAGTCAGCACATAATGCCGAGCTGCAGATAAACATTTTAAATCACAGTTCCACAGTGTAGACTTAAACTTAGACCGACAAAGATCATCTTCCATTTGCAACGAGTGAAGCGTCACATCCCTACACAGCATCCCAATTCCCTGTGTCCAATCAATTTGAAGCTGTCAGGATGCTTCATCGTGATTGGTCAGCTGTGACAGAGGAGCTGGGGTTTGAACACCTTGCTCCAGAGCTCTTTTCTTGACACAGCTATTTTTCACGTCAGCACTCCAGTAAAACACTTCAGCAACATTCACACCGCAACATTTTATTTCTCAAACTGATCTCCGTCCAGACAAACACACACGAAAATGCTGCCACATGACTACTCACCTACACTAAGCATGCACATGCCAGTGTTAACAGAAAAAGGAGGGTTGGTTGCCCAGTTGCTGGAGAGACTTTAGAGGACGAACAGAAATGAGAAGTGCAACCAGAGATTTCTTAACTAAACTCGACAATGGGATGGAGCTGTTGCTGAAAGTAATGCCCAGTTCAGATGACAGGATTTTAGGCCTGATCTTGCTGTCTGCAACGGTTTTTGGAGATCGTGGGTAAAAAAAAAACCTCAGATCATAGGCAAATCAGAGCGCTACCGTGAATGATGGTCAGCGTATGCAAACTGTTCAAGGACGCAGTCATGACCTTGGCGGTAGCTAGACTGAGAGTAGTAGGATATCTTGCATGCCAAATACCACAGGTGTGCAGGTACCAAGGCTGGACCGGCTATTAGGAGCCCCAGGACTTTTCCCAGTGTCCTGCACTGCTAAACAATCCGCAGGTAGGAGCAAAGGAAAAAAAAAAGCCCCATAACACCCAACAGACACAATTTGAGTCAAAATTCACACTCCAGCACATACATGTGCCACACAGCAAAACAGACAGCCACGCGAGGTCTAGTAGTGTTTATTTGTACTTAACAGCTGTGACACTATCAGAAAATGACTTATATTTCTCCAATGCAGCGTCTTTTTCTCGTTACCACCGCTGACTCTCTTTTCATTCACTTTAAGCTTGTTTGACCGGTGCAGCTCTCTCTCTCTCTGAGCAGCTCAGAGCAGATCTATTGTCGTGTGGTATTTCTAACGCTTAAACATGCTGAAATAAAACGCTCCTTTAATCAACAGGAAAAATAACTTCAAAACTGAGAAAATACACAGTTATTCTACATGATAATAGGCATCTGCCTAATTAAAAAATAAAATGCTCCTACTTATTTTCCAGCAGGATAGACGCTGAGTGCTGACATCATGACATTTGACTTTTGTCAACACAGAACTTACAGAGAAACATGCTGTCATCGATAAGAGGAATCGATAACATTGGAGGCATACGATTCTGCTGGATCAAATAATGAGGAACCAGTTCTCAACAGATTATAAATGCTGGAGATGTGAGGACATCAAGTAAAAATGAAGCAAATGTTATTTGTTTTTGACCACAAATGTTCTAGTTTGGATTGAGTTTCTGAGGTCTTACAAGAGAGACTTCCTGAAAACGTGTGCCGTTATCTCCATAGTCAAATGACGTCTTCTCCCTTTCTGTGACTGCTGCCTTTCAGCGTGGCTGTTCAGAATGAACATTCATTTCTTCATTTCTATTCCAGCATAACCAAACCCTCTATTGCATCGTGCTGTGACCATGTGCATTTGAACTGTAGCCTCACAGCAGGGATGACTGTGTCAGAGCTTAACCCCTAAAGAGCCTGCATACGCTCAAAACAAAACAAGCCTGAAAAGAGGAGCTTACAGTTGATCTGAACTTTCACAAGCAAAGGAAAAATGTTGCATAATAGAGAGGGGTGAGACAAGATGAACCTTTTGGACTGTCTTCAGCTCCAGAGGGCAGACAAGATGCTGCAGCTATTTGTGAAAAGAGTGTTTGAGAAAGAAGTTAAAACCTGCCTACTTTCAACCTGCATCAGTGGACACAACCCCCCCCCAAACGGAGGGATGGGGGTTTCAGACTTCATATGAGCCTTCAACAAGCCCTGCAGTTCAAGTTTATGGACCCCCTCGCAGTCCACTCGACTGAGCAGTGTCTCTGGTTAAGTCTCTATTATTAAAAGCCTTTTGTGTTCAGATTTCTGTGCAACAAAGTCTCTCCATTTTGCAGCTCCGCTTCAACATAACAGCGCTGTTCTTTTTACTTTTATCTAACAGATAACAGCCTGGCTATTTTCTGATCTGCTCTCCTTTGATACATCAGAGCTGTGTAAAGACAGCTAATGGAAACTGAGGGGGTCTAAGCTGCTGCTGTTTCACACTTGAAGCTTTTCACTAGAAAACCACTGTAGCAACTACAGGAAGTCTACCTCTTCTTTGATACTGAAGATAGTGACTGGGTGCTAATTTTTAGGTCTTCTTCACAGCAAAACATTGACATTTTTTCTCGTGACAAAGTCTCAGGCAATGAGTAAATGTCTGCGTTTAAATACTGAAAGGTAGGAATAGTGAAAAAATACACAGACACAGCAGTCAGATCTAATTTTTGGATGCTTCGAGTGCCACAAACACAACTCCATTCACCTCTGATGTGTTATGGAGGAGGCAGCAGTCTCAGTGGCAGATATTTTAGCATACTGGTAAATAAAACTAAACCTGCATGGCTTGATAACAAGAAGGATAGTTTGGAAAATGTGTAAATTTGTGATTTGGAGCAGATCTGTTAACTCTTCTACAGAGGTGATGTTTTGCCATCAGCTGTTGTTTGATATCGGAGCACTGATTAATACGCATGATAAACAAAATGGACGCCTGTTTTGCTAACAGGGCTCCAGACCAACTCTGCTATGAACTCCCTTCTGCAATGTTTACTCTGATTTGGAAGTAAATCTTCAGAGCAACACATATCAGTTTGGAAATAAATCCAGATGTTTCAACGGTGACTCCTACGAACTCTGCACGTTCAGTTTTATTTCTGTGAGTTGTCTGTCCTGTTTTTCTTCAGAACTAATCTCAGCCATAAACTGCGTGATTCTTTTACAGTGTGATAGGCAGTGTCAAAATATTATGCTGTTTCTGTCTCCTCTGCAGACCAGCTGGGAGCCGGCCGACTCCAAATAGCTGGTGCAACTGGCAGAGAACTCTGATAGATGCGTATGTCTCTGCATATTGTATCGTTTATGTTTTTGTGCTTAAGGTTGCTTAAGGTTGCTTCACGTTTACAGAGTCCTGACAAATGAGCAAAGCTGGTTTCCTGCAAACACTCTGACCAGAGACAGAACAGCGTTTAAGCTGCATAACACAGACACACCTTTCCCGTCAGAGCTGATTCTCACTTTCTCTTTTGATTTTCAGAAAGTGATCAATAATTTGTTTTTTTAATTCTCGCCAAAAGAAAAAAAACGTGAAACATCGCTGAAAAAAGGTAGAAGTCTTCCCACACAGAGCAGGTGTTGTTGTGATAACAACACCTTCCTTTGCTTCCATCCATCATTCTCCTCATACAGCCGCACTCACACGCTCTCCCTCTTCTCTCCCTTCCGTTAATGAGCAATCGAGAAATATATGTGATGTATAGATATAAATAGCATCAGAGTGCCTATTTATGGTGTTAAATGGCTGTACTCTGGAGCAGTGGTTGACATAAAAAAAAAAAAAAAACACTACAAAAAACATCCTATTGACAATTAATATTACACCGTGCAAAGGATGTGATAAGTGGAAACAGAGGTGGATGTGCTTGTTTGACTGATGCGCAGCAGAAAGCTACTGATGACATTTTCCTTAAATGCAAATGGCTGAAAATACAACTGTATACACTATCTCTTCTCTATTGTTCTGCAGATTATTTTACCCATTTATTGATTAATTGTTTTATCTGTAGAATGTCAGAAAATTGAGCCAGGGGTGTAACAACACGCTTTCTGAAAGCACAAGGTGTTTGATGTGTGGTGTGGACAACAGTCAAAAACAGTTGTTTAGAACAACAGAGAAGAAGTAAAATATATTAACCTTTTGTAAAGCTAAAATAGTAAACAGACTTTTTATACAACGCTTTTCTAATCTTTCAATTACTCAAAGCGCTTTTAAGTCAGCATTCACCTTCTCACACACACATTCACACACCAATGGCACAGCCATCGGGAGCAATGAGGGGTTCAGTCTCTTGTCCAACACTTTGACATTTAGACCTTATGAGGCGGGGACCGAACCCCCGACCTTTTCGATCGGTAGACAACCTGCTCTACCTACTGGGCTCCAGCCGCCCCAAAAGTAGCATATGTTCTGAATTTGTGCCAAAAAAAAAAATTAGAAAAGGTCGATTTATTGTGATAGTCAGACAAAAACTAGACTTTTAAAATGCATGTTAACATCTGAGTCCGGATGAAATCGTACTATATCAAATTTCTTCCATTTGGACCAACACACCAGATAATGCATAATTGGACCCTAAGCGTTCTGCACACAGACAGTCCCTGCAGCAGTCTTTAAATTTGTAGACGTTGTAAGGCTGGTGTGCATCTAATTTGTACAGAGTTTTCACCGTCGGACATGGAACCTGCTTGTTGCTTGCTAACTTGTTTGGTATGCTACCTAATATGTCAACTGGAAGAAGGTCTGACAGGAACCAGCTGAATAGAGCACATCACCACCCACTGTAGCGAAGTTGGACATACTTTCTGTCATTGAAGCGATTCTTCCTCAGCGTTTGTATACTGAGACAAGGACGTCAGTCAAATTAAACGGCCTTATAATCCAGCTATAACCATAGCTCCACTTAACTGTGCATGTAAATGTACACATTTATCCAAGTTCTTGCTAAATAATTATCCGCCGATTAACCGATTGATTTGTCACTTCCGCTCTGCATTTGAATCAGGTGTACATTACTATACAGATTTCCATGTAACAGCAATACAAAAAAGTTTTAAGGCTTCATGCAGCGTAACAGGAGCTTCTACTCACTTGCGTGTTTGTCTGCAAGCTGGATGAGGCTGTGGGAGATGTCTCTCCTTCTGTAGAAACAAACCACCTTGGCCTCCACATTTCCACTGGCCGTCTGAAACAGAGAGAGTACAGCGATCCAGGCTGACTGAAAGAGGAGGCAACACCTCCCTGTACAAACCTCTAATTTCCCAAGAGACCTGGCTCCTTTGTGTGCTCGTCAAGCCGTGCTGCTATGACAGGCTGACCAGGGCAGCAACAGAGCTTCTGATCAAATGATTGATTGATTGTCTCGCTGTATTATTAGGCTGACAGGCATAAAGACTGAGCTACTATTAAATGCTGTGATTGATGGAGGCTGAATAGATGCGCAGGCACGTGGTTTGAGGAAACTGCTTCCAATTTCTGCTGCTTTTCAAAGGAGGTTGTAGGTAAAAGCAGATGTTTTAATGTCAGGGGTCACCTGGAGAATATGGACAAAATGACAGGAAGATCCCACGATACATTGCAACACACCCATACACTACAACGGCAGAAAAAGTTTACCAAGTTTAATTAATCACACTCTTTCAGACTTTACATTCAGGTAGTAGCTCTTAAAGGCCGACTGTTTCAACACTGCATCATTCAGCCAGGAGTTCCTGTAGTTCTGTCCACCACCTTTATCAATTATTACAATCGGTCCCATATCTGTATTTTACACTGTACGTAGGGCTGGGTATTAAATAGATTTTAAATTGAAGTTCAAGTTAATTTGTTTGGACAATCTTAAAAAATGACAATCAAAAAAAAAAAAACTGATTTTCCCCTTAACTAGGGTGAATACGGTAGCCCACGGCTCTCTCTCAGCTCGGAGCTCTTTTTTTTTTCTTTTTTTAAAGTCAAGTTTGGTGAAAGTTAGGCTGGCATTTTTTTAATCCCAAATGGGGGGATTCAACTTTGTTTAATCGAACCTTTATTTAAAAAAAGGTGTAGTTGGTTGTATGAATGTATGTAGTTGGTTATGGCTAGGTTTACACTTCATTCATTCTAATACATTTTATGTGTGTAATCTGTAACTATGTGTTTTTTATGCTGCTGCCTAGCTTGGCCAGGTCTCCCCTTGTAAAAGGGATTTTTTTTATTTCAGCAGGACTCTCCTGGTTAAATAACGGTTAAATAAAAATAAAAAAAATTCCCAGTAGGGAAATTTAGCTTTGTTTGAAATAAGCACAACGTATTCAAAATATTTCCTTTGTCTTTTGCAGATTAAAAAAAACGATTAAAATCAAAAATCGACTGTGATAAGAAAAAAATGGGAGATGTTATTTTAAGGCCATATCACCCAACCCTAACCGCACAGCCTAAATCTGTTTTTTTCCATCTGTTAGAAATGTCTGTGTGGCATTTAACAAAAGGGAAAACAAGTCAAAACAGGCATCTCATCAAATGACAAATATCAGCTAAGAAACGGGAGAATATGTTGCTTTTCAAAGTTTGTACAATATGATCTTTAGTCCAATGATATCTGAGCCCCTCCAATATTCATTAAATAATCCACCCCGCCCACACAAACCATCCGACAGGTGTGTCCTGTGATATCAATGGAAGTTAGGAGACTATAGAACACCTGCCACGCTTCTTCATATTGCAAACAATTTTATGTTACAAAACTGCATTATAGATGGGTCGAGGACAGCAACAGAGAGGAATGCTAGCTATTCACCCTCAGGCCAAAAAACGATTAAAACAGACACAAAAAAAGACACAAACACCTCATTACCTTGTTGAGTTCTTCTATCCTGCGGATCAGGTAAGGGTTACTGGAGGAGTTCTCAAAGAATACATAATCTGCAAAAGAAAACACACACTGTTTACTTCACTGTGACACTGTATTAGCCTGTGGGACATAGTGGCCTCTTTATTAGGTACACCTGCAAGATGTAACGCAGTCACATACAGTCACAAATTTCACCTTTAAAATGCAATAATGCTCATTTTTGACTAAAGATGTCAGAGAGTCATTAAATGGACTAGATGTTGAATTATCTAGATATTGATGTGACAATGTCAACAAAAACTCAGCATTCTCATCTTCCTAAATGTCGGATTTTTCAGCACATCTGCTGTTTTTATTTGCATGTAAGTCTATAGGCGTGCTCACTAAAGTGGCCAAAGACAGTATGTACATTACCTACGTACGCATTGCAACCAACATCCCATTTCCATCTAAAACTAAGTTGAGGACGCAGATACTAGCTCTGCTGTTGAGTTCTCTCTCATTTATTACATAAACCTTTGACGATCGGTTTGTTCACTGCTATTACAGCAGAGCCACCAACAGCAGAAGTGTGTATATCTGAGAAGATGTTAAGAAAGTCCCAGCTATAATCGATTGTTAAATTTAACGAATGGGGTTAAAAAACAAAAATGAAGATCATATTAAGTAAATATAAGCAGTAAGCACCAGATGATATCAAACAGGTAAATGCAATACAGTTGCCACGCTGTTTTGATTTTGTAAGATAAATAAATTATGGACAGGGATGTATTTAAGACCAATTTCCACTTTTATCAACTGCTCCTCACCAAAATCAGGCCAAACATGACTTCCACCTAGCATGAAGAGACAAGAAATCCAGACTAAAACAGCTCTGCCTAGGCAGAATAAACAGTGGAGCACCATAAACTACAAATGTGTCTAAATGCACCAGAAATATAGTAATTACTATGATTAAGAGACATAAGCAAATCAGTGAAAAGACAAATATGTCACGAGTTGCCGAGGCGTGACATTCAGTTGGATCCAATAAGTGCACATTACTTTTGTCCGCCTCTAGATTCAAAATATGTCTATAATTTTAGTGACATTGCTGTGAGAGAGTACATTTTAGTCAAAACGTGTCAGTTTTTCAAAGGAAAATCTTAGAGTGGCCTAATGAGGGAAGGCACCATTTTAAAAAGCCTAATTTCATAAAAGACATTTTTATTATCATCATGTGAAGAACTGTCATGAACCAATAAATTTTGAATTATAGGGGTTGAAGTTTCCTAAAAGCACCTGAAGGCAGCAGAGAACCGCAGCTAAGGTGACCATATGGACAACAAGCTGATAAATGGCTACAGTGACGAAACTGATAGTGACAAACTGCTGCCAAAAACATCACCTGGATAAAGATGCTTATTGTTTATGTTTGCGACATGTCGAGCATCTATGCTGTGTAGGCTTATTCGCAGTCGTACTGTAGATTTTGAAGCACGAGTACGTGTGAATATAAGTGTAGGGTCAAACCTGACGCAACGACGCCATGAATGGAGACTATAATTTGATGGTGAATTCCAGTAGACTGCTAACAAGCTAGCTATTAGCCAGGAGAGCCAATTTGGTAATTAATTGCGCTTGTCGGGAAAGTAGTGGGACAATGTGGCAATACCCGGTGTATAATGTTACCAAGACTGTTAAATGCATTGTTCAAACGCTGCAAAACGAGCGCCACCGCTGCAATAATGATAATGAGTGAAGCCATTGCTGGTGCTAACGTTAGCTAAATAAGGACTCGTACTAATGGCTGCATGCCAGAAGAGGCAAATACAAAGGCAGCCTCAGACTGCCCGTGGTAACATTTCAACAAGCTTTTTCACACATGCCTAGCCGAGAGGTCCCGCTGTGTATCAGGCTCTTGTCTTCTTTATCTAATTACCCGAAAACCAAAGCAAACCAAACATGCCGATAACTAGAAAAATGTTTACATTGTAAGCTAGCTATTTAGCAAGCTGGCGGCTAGCTGCTGTGGCCACGACAGACGCGAGGCCTGACCCATTTTGAATCCCAAATATTTAGTAATTCTCATCTTCCTGCTCCAACTTAATGCATCTCTGTACGTGTAGCACAGCCGCATCCTACTTTAGGATGCAATGCAACTACGATAACGCTACATAATCCCCAGGGGATGCGTAACTGGATGGGTTTCAGTTTGATAAAAAGATTCACATTGACATACATACCTCCGACCCGGTACATGTTGGCCGCCATTTCTGCCCTCCCGGAGTGTTAACGTAAACGATAAACTAAGAGGAAT
>JAQLOL010000014.1:6713117-6723474 GCA_029783665.1 Naso thynnoides
AAATTAATAAAAACAACAAAACCCGGTTTCTTAAAAGGTATAAGGTGCGATAAATAATGATCGTCGAGACTCCGGATGTGCGCCCGATCGGGAGATTTTTTGGCAAATCAGCCCCCCCTCCTCCTAGGATTCACTGTTCCCTTTACAATACGGTGAACTCACGGCAGCCAAAAGAAGTCGGATCAACCCGAAAAACCACTGACTGGTGACGTTGAGAGGGGGGACGCGCACGCGCAAACAAAGATACGTACACACACACACACACACAGCGCGTGCACACACAAAAACACGCACGCACGCGTGCACGCACAGACGCACTGTACGCAAACACCTTTAAAGCACATACAATAGCATCACTGATATTAACAAAAAATATGAAAATTAAAAAATATATAAAAATAAAAATAAGAGTATTTGATATTAAGAATTTGTGCGCGTCTTTCCAAATAAACCCATAATTACTGTAAAGATGCATATACATATCGGCTAGCAAGTGAATTTACAAACGGCACACAACTTTTGGATAAAATTTTCCCAGTAAGGCTTATTAATATTTGTATTAAGGATATTTTTTATTAAGAAATAGGCTTAACACATTCTTAGCAAATCATGATATCATTTCAGTTATTCATGACTACTAGATAGAGACCATGAAATGACAAAAGTATTGTGCACAAATCTCTACACTATTTTATAATAATAATAATAATAATAATGATAATAATGATAATAATAATAACTTTATTTAGCCTACATAGCTTTTTGACAATTTTATCATTCAATTGTTTGATATATATATGTAATTTGATCTGTAGAAACAGCTTTTGCATTGGAAATGAATTTTTTTATCAAACAATTTCTCCATAGTTCCCTTAGCCTGTATGATATTTTCTTTTTTTCGTGCGTGTGTCCATGCGCGCGCATGTGACATCATTGATGGGATTGGCTCCCCCTGACTGAGGTGGAGAGTCTCCTCCACTGGCTACAGAGGGAGAAGACGAGTGAGGGACAGAGGGAATACTGTCCATCAGCCACGGAGCAGAGCGCAGGGCCACCTCCACTCAGAGCGAACCACGCCCCGGGAACAGGGGAGACTGGACCCCCAAAGTGTCAAAACTCCTGTTATGGAAGGGGGAATGGGCGGCGTGGAGGAGTTTTAGGAAGGTTACAGGTTGACAAGATGAAGTTCGGGAAGAGCATCTGCGTGCTCAACGTAGGGGGAACCCGATACGCCTTCACCCGTGAAGTGATCAGGGATTTCCCTCTCCGGCGCGTCAGCCGCCTGCATGCCTGTGCCACTGAGAAAGAGGTTCTTGAACTGTGCGATGACTACGACCGGGACCGGAATGAGTTTTTCTTCGACCGCCACGCGCAGGCTTTCGTGTTCATCATGCTGTACGTGCGCTCCGGTAAACTCCGCTTTGTCCCCGGAGTGTGTGAGCTGTCCTTCTACACAGAGATGCTCTACTGGGGACTGGAGAGCGCGCACTTGGACTCCTGCTGCCAGAAGCGCCTTGACGATAGGATGTCCGAGATTGGACTGGACAGTCTGTCCGAGGAGGACATCAGAGTCTCGGAGGATGATCCCCAGAGCTCGAGCGAGCTGGTGCAACGGACTGCGCTCACTGGTCGCGCCAAATGGCTGGAGAAGATGCGCAAGGCATTCGAGGAGCCCAACTCTTCGCTTGGGGCGCAGCTTCTAGCTTCAGTGTCCGTGATCTTTGTGATCCTTTCTATGATCATGCTGTGCGCAAGCACCCTGCCGGACTGGGACACAGCCAAGAGGAATACTGTGGAGGAGCACAGGTAGGCGATAGTCACGGGTCAGTTAAGTTTAGAGGAATGAAGGGACTCCTTTTTTGAGGATGCTGCAAATTTTTAAGGCGCAATTGCAGTGAGAATGAACTCCAAAATGTGGTGCGTAAAAGTCAGAGGCGGCTCTGATGTCGAGGATATGTTTCTGTCACATCCACAGAGCGCCTGCATGCGTTCAAGGCAGCGGTCAAACTCATTGCGCACTATCCATCTATTACCGAAAAGCTTGATGCATCGAGACGTTTGTCATATTCTATCTCCTTTTACCGTAAAAATGCCCCAAAACAAACATTTAATTTGAAGCAATGATTTAAAAATGATAGAAAACAGCATCAGTTTGGGACTTTGTCCTTGTGTTTAGTGAATCGACGCCTCTTAAGTCGATACAGCACAATGGCAAGTTTCAGGCAGCACATTGAACATTAGGATCCCCACGTCAGAAAAGCTCTCAAGGAAGCCAGTCAATAACCAATCCATACTACCTGCAAAAGGTGTCACGTTAATAATTACACAGAAATCCGGTCTTTGCTCTGTCTTCTCTCCCCCTCCTCTTTGCAATTTATTGGAATATCTTGCTTGGTTGGTTTACATTGTACAGTAAACAAGGTGGACAAACATATCAGATAAATGGCTTAATCATATTATTTCCACAGGTAATGAGTTGAAAGAAGAGGGTGTACTGAGGGATTATATGTTAGTGTAAGCAAACAAAGAGGCATTAGGCCACTTACAGGAAACACCTCCTTTTCACTGTTAGTTTGGCTCCACTGTTTGGATGCAAGATGAAAAAGTGCACCTCTGTTTCCGCATTATTTTGGCCGTGACCTGGTTTCTCTTTAAAGCTTGAGGCAGTCTTTCTCTATATAAGGCTGAGTTATGCTCGCTCAGTGTGGACTCTGGTTTTGGATCAGTTACAGTGGTTAGGTAAGCAACTAACAGTAAAGTTTACACCCGGGGTCACGAAGATTCCAATTTAGTTTCATGCCAGTGGATGATAGAATTTTCTCAGCTGCTCGGTAATTTGGTTTGGTCCAATTGTGCTGATGTAGTTATCCTTTGGCTCTGTGGTATTGGCTCGGCCTCACTGCCTCTATGTCAAATACAAGCACCACCTCACTCTAATTCACTTTGATTGCCTTTGCTGTGCTAATCAATGGGGTAATTGGGTGCTTGTCTGGGTCACACTCTCCTTTTAGAAGTTTTGAATCCCTCCCTCTGTGCACTTTCCAATCTCTCCTGTTCTCCTGCCCTTGTTTACGTGGCTCAACCTTGAATTGCGCCAGATGCCTTCATTATTTCCCATCATTTATGTCACCCCTGCTTTGTTTCCTGCTTCCTCACATTTCCTAATTGTCCAGCAGTATCTCATATCATCTATATCTCTCTGTGGCTCCTTTGCCATTTCCTGTTTACATTGTGCTGAACTCATTTTCCTCCTCTGTTTTTTCCTTTGCAGGATAGTGGAGGCCGTGTGTATTGGCTGGTTCACGGCTGAGTGCATAGTGCGCTTTCTGGTGGCCAAAAACAAGTGGGACTTTCTCCGTCGGCCGCTGAACATCATCGATGTGATTGCCATCACCCCCTACTATGTCACCATGGCGATGGCCCGGGCAGGGATGCCAGGTGCCGGGCTTGGGGTTGCTGGGGTGATACTGCGGGTGCTGAGGATGATGCGAGTGTTCTGGCTCATGAAGCTGGCCAGACACTTCCTGGGCCTGCAGACACTTGGGTTGACGCTCACGCGCTGCTACCGCGAGATGGTGATGCTGATGGTGTTTGTCTGCGTCGCCATGGCCATATACAGCGCACTGGCTCAGCTGCTGGAGCACGGCTTGGATTTGGGAGCCCAGAACCCGGACTACGCCAGCATCCCGGCCTCCGCCTGGTGGGTCATCATTTCCATGACAACAGTGGGGTACGGTGATGTGTACCCTGTGACAGTTGGGGGTCGGGTGCTTGGGGGAATGTGTGTGGTGAGCGGCATTGTTCTCTTGGCACTGCCCATCACGTTCATCTACCACAGTTTTGTACAGTGCTACCATGAACTCAAGCTCCGCTCTGCCAGATACGCACGCAGCCTGTCATCGGAGATACTGCACTGAACCTACGTTTGTACCAGAAAGGAACTCAACAAACCAGCAGAACTGCTGATCCTATTGTGAAATAAGTATCCACTGTGTGCCCTGCCCTCTTTTCTGCCTGAGCTCCACCTCCTTTTATTTGTCCTCTTTGGCCGAGTATTCTTTATTTGGTCTCATGATTCTTGCACTGTTTTTAATATTTAATTAGTTAATACTTAATCACCTTACATTTGCACTACCTCCATTGGCAGATACTCTATTATAGTGACAACTCTCCATAATAGCTCTGGTGAATAGGCTATCACATTGCTGCTGTGCTTTTCATTCTCCTGTGGCTTTTTTTTACATTTAGGTTTCCATGTTTCACATGTCAAACAAACTGATGGATGCTTATCTATCTATCTATCTATCTATCTATCTATCTATCTATCTATCTATCTATCTATCTATCTATCTATCTATCGGTCCGTTCATCCGTCTGTCTGTGTTTACATCTTCAGTCATTGTCTTTAAGCAGCATGATCCACTTGGGAGGAAGCGTATAAATACACAAATAATTATTTATTAAACACACACAGGCACAGTCAATGTAGTTTTGACAGTGGCTGCTGTTTACACGGTATTCCCATGGTTACAGAATTGGCAGCGATGGCTGCTTTTTTGTATGCTGCATTGAGCACTCTGAGTGTGTGTGTGCGTGTGTGTGTTTGCTTGTCTGGCCGTCAGCCTTTCACTTTGTCTAAGCTTTTCACCCAGATGGTACAAGTTACACAAGATTGATGTGTGACCTGGATGCATTCTGTTAAACCTGTGAAACATAGAAAAAGGAGCAAACAAGTAGGTGCAAACAATGGAGAAGGGGTCCACGGGGGGCTTAGTGTGTAAGCCTGTGATAATGAAATATTGAGACGGGTCAGCAGGGACTGCGAGGTGGCAGATGAGTACAGACGAGGCAGATATTGAGGATAAAAGGTTATGTGACAAAAATGACAGTGATGGCAGAATGTGGAGCAACCCTGAGCACAAAGGATGAATAGACGGACTGTGTTGCTTCTCCATTTATGAGTGAATGTAAGGCATTTTGTGTTTCTTTGTCTCCAAGGCAACCTCATCCTCCATCATGTCAATCATAATGGTGGTTGATTTGTGTGATTTGTTGATTCCTCCTGGCTTCTATGCAGCATTTTTTTTTTTTTTTGCTCCGGTATTACTGGAAAAGTCAAAAGGATTTATGTAAAATTATTGAAAAAGAAAGAGTGGGAAAAAATGAACAGTAAAAGATGTCACAGAAGACAGATCTGACATTCATGATTCAGGCATGTTTGCCTTGTCTACGGTTTGCCAAGACGATATGATGTGCTGAAGAGACCCATGATCCAAACAAACAAGTCAACACCTCTCCCACACAACAGGCTTTCTCTGCATCTCCTCTCCTCTTCCTCCTGTTGCCTTCAACCATCCTCTTTTTACACACACATGCACACACACACACGCATACACACTCTCAAATCAACCCCCCTGCTCTTCTTTTCCGAAGGAAGTTAATCAGCTAACAGATCTGTTCATCATCTGTCTGTCCTTAAATTTAAACTCCACATTTGTCTTTTCCTCACTGACCTTGCAGCCTCGCATGAGTTCAGTATGTATTGTAGAAAGTACACACCTCAATAGCTGTATTGCTGTGTTTTTAATGTGCTTTTTCAAATAGTATAACAGTCGCAAAAATGAAGGATAATCAATATTTTATAAGCTTCCCCAAAATGCTTATAGCCTAGTGAATTTTGGCCAGGCCTGATTGAAACCATCAATCAAAACTTTTTCATCCATAGACCATAGACTTGTAATTAAAGTGATCAATGTATGAGATTTTTATAATAAAATTACTTGGAAAGAAAAAATTATCTCTGAATGTGTAATCGCTTTTGTGTCTTGAAACTGATACACTCGTCGTCTGCCTTCACAGTGTGGGAGTATTGATCTTGAGTTTTGACATCACTTACTCATAAATAAACTTGATTAACTTAACTTAGTTTTAATTTAATCAATGCTACATGACCTATCGAGGTGATAAATCAATAAGGAATTTGTGGGCGATGGAGCTTGAAAAGTCTTGATGTGATGACGTTCTAGTTACACCTCTAAGTGTCCCGCAGGCAGTGGAACATAATGTTCAGTCTGCAGAACACCTGAGCCCGCCGGCAAGGGCATTCAGTGCCCTCTTTAGTTTCACATAGGGGTACACATCGGCCACAGTCTAGTTCACTAAGTACTGTTATTAGGGGAATTGACTCTGAGTCACAAACTGCTCCTGAACTGTTCCAGGGTTCCAACCATTTAGCCTGCGCATGCTGCACATCTGCCAGTAAGCTTTGAAGGCTCGTTTTTCAAGTCTCAGTCAGCTCATTATACATTTTTTGTAAACAGAAATATGCAAAAGGAAATGGCAAATGAAAGGAAAATCTAATATAAAGTTGGTGTTTTCCAGAAATGCTTCAAAGCTTTTTGCCAAAGTCCCTGAATATAGACTGAAGGGATAGTTTTTTTCTGAAAGTTATTCCCACATTTAGTGTTTTGTTGATGCTATTAAAGTTGTTTCAAAATGTTTTATTGATGTCCAGTTTGATCAAACTTTTCAGTGACCCACCTCATGGTTAATTTATGTGTGAATGCCTTATGTGTAAACTATGTTCTAAACCAAAAGACATAATCATGTTTAAGTACAGTGTTGCTTTGAGCCAAATGCTAACTTAGGCATGCTAATACAATACCAATGTAAACATAGGCTAATGATATTTAGCAGGTGTGGTTATCATGGTCACCATCTTAGTTTGGCATATTAGCAAACTAACATTTGCCAATAAAACTAATCACAAAGTGCAACTGAGATTGATGGGTAAGGGATCATCAGGGATGGGTTAAAGAGAACCAGTTTCACTAGAATTTCACTAGAATGATTTTAATCAAAAACAAAATATTAGACAAATGTGTATTGTGATTTGCTCTTACTGCCTGAGGTCAGAAGATCACAAAGTAATTGGGATTCAGTCTTTGGGGAACATCATCCAATAAATGTTCTGACATTTCACTAAAATCCCTAAGTGTTTTAGTGAAGTTGGAAGAGAAGTCTGGGATTACTGAGTCTCTAGAATTCATTCTCAAAGGACCATTTCCACCATATTTCATGCAACCATCCAGTAGATGTTGTGACATTTCCTGCTGGATTAAAGTAGAGGACAAAAAATTTTGTTGACCACATGTCAAAGCATGACAGCATATACCCTTTTCTTCAATTGAAATTAAATATATTTGTGCAAATTTATATTTGCAGATAAAGTTGCTTGTAAAGTAGGCATTTTATAAGGCAAAAGACTGTTTTACAACTTTGTTCCCCTTTGTAGTTTTTCCAAGTCAGTTCATTTAGTCATAGAGAGCTGTGTTTATCTTTCTTTTTCTTCTTCTTTTTTTTAAAAAAAACCCCCCTATTTCTAATACATGGTAACCTGTCAGATATGTAGTGACTACAAGTGAACACAGCACACATATGTTTTCTTAGCTGTTATGAGAATGAGAAATGACATAAGTTTAGACATTCATATTTTCTAACCTACCATAAAAAACAGGCAATAATTTGACATTTGAACATTTTAATTTATGCTAACTAACTAACTAACTAACTAACTAACTAACTAACTAACTAATGCATTTGTATTACTGTAATACATGAAAATAAGATGTCATTATGAACATTAACCATTATTATTTTTAAAGTTTTATGATCAGCAAAATTTTGAGTCCACTTGTATTTTAAACAGGCA
Organism: Naso thynnoides; assembly: GCA_029783665.1. NCBI lineage: Eukaryota > Metazoa > Chordata > Actinopteri > Acanthuriformes > Acanthuridae > Naso > Naso thynnoides. The sequence continues at coordinate 6,720,829 of JAQLOL010000014.1, forward strand.
ATTTGAGCCAGCCAACCTCTACGTCATTTCCCCTCGACGGTGGCAGCAGGAAGACCTTTTACCGGCTAATTTTTGTTGTGGGTGACACCTTTCCCCGTCCTTCAGCAGTAAAATGTACTACAAGTTCAGCGGGATTACCCAAAAACTGACGGGGTCTGCTCCCACGACCGCCTACAGCCCTCAGGTGAGACCGGGAGGCGGTGTGTCGGTGAAAGACCGACTCGGTAACCGCCGAGGATGACCTTCATGTTACTGTGTTGGATAACGGAGCGTTTTTGTCTTTCCTGTGGCCAAGGCTTTTAGTTTACTCGAAGATATTCGCGTGTCCCCATTGCCGTTTAATGTGAATTTGTGGTTTTAATCTCCCAACGTGGTGTTCATTTCTTAACGTGTTTTCTTCGTTGAGTACATCGGTTATTCATTGTAACTTAGTTTCCTGACTCATTAACTTAACGTTACACGATTATGAAACGTTTCAACTAACTTAATCTGAACTTTAATTCAGCTGTTTCTTCTCCAGATGTGCACCGGAAAGTCGTTTGTAGTTTTTACAGCATGATCTAATGTTGGAAGACTTTCAGGTTAAGCATAAGTAAGTAACAGCAGATGTGATTCAGCTCTGCCTTGTCAAAAAACCGTAATTTGACCTTTATTCTGAAAGCTAATTTCCTGTTTCCTGATCTGGCCTTCATGTGACCTTACAGCCAATTTGAAATTAAATAGCCTCCCATAGCATCTGCCAGATGTGACCTTTATTATTGCTCCGTTTTTCCTTTACAGCGTCCTTCCTTATCATCCTATTGCAGAGAGTTTATTACAGGCTCGCCTCAAGCGCTCCTGAGTCTCATTGTGGAAGTCACTTACAGAAAATTTAATTTGTTCTCTGTGGAAGGAAAAAACATGCCTGAAACATAAACACTGTCTTTTGCTGAAAGTAACTAAAATATTTTACACATAGCAAATACAAAAACTTTTATTTTGTGTTGATTCTGGCGGCCTCTGTGGACAAATGTGGTACTGTTTGTGTTGGAAAGGTCTTAATAATAATAATAATAATAATAATAATAATAATACATTTTATTCGTATAGCGCTTTTCAATGTACTAGCACATGCATTTGTTTTAGCAACAGAGGACAGAAAGAATCAACATACGTTTATGTTTATTTTTCTTTTGAAGCACAGCTGTTGGTAGGATTTTGATTCATAAAATTGTAACATTTGATTCAGTCTCCCAGTTGTATCATTAATGAAGTGCTTTTGGGAGGATTTTTAATCTCTTATGGTCTAAAAGTATTGCAGTATTATTTTCAGCCCATAATCGCCCAGCCCTAATATAAATTGTCAATTTTCAACCTGATGGACTTGTTTTGTTTCCCTAGGTCCTATAGTGGCATCATTGTTAAATTAAGCCTGTTTCATAACCAGTCAGAAGTTCTGCGTTGTACATGTTTAAAAAAGTACATTCAGTATTTCAGATTTGGGTTGTTGACCACAACACCCTGGTGATTTTTCAAAATCAGAAACGAACGTTTACGGCCAATATAATGCATTTCTTTGGTGAATATCACCCTGTAATATCAGTTCCCTCTGCCATTTAAAGCTTTTCAACTTGCCTGGTAAGTTAAGTGACACACGCCCACAGTGTGACAACACACACACCCACAAATGCTATGTGACTCCCGTTGCAACTCACAAAGGATTTCCTGACTCCCACATAAATGACATGACATACAAGATACCGTAGCTTACAGAATTCTTACGGTTTATCCTACTGAGACATTTATATTGCAATTAATAGTAAAATGGGTTAATCCTGACATCCCTGGTTAGTAACTTTGGGGTAGAACATCAATAACAAATGTAAAATATCATAATACCCATAGACAGCTATCAGTATGTGATTTGGTCTGAGAGCATCGCAAGATCTCTGTGTTTTTTTTCCAAGCATACCTCTGTGTTCAGGATGGGTAAAAATCCTGAAACTCCCATTTTATTTGCCCAATCAGCGCTCTCCGTACTCTCTGTCCTGATTGGCTGGTCTACGCTGCACTTCTGAGTAACAGGCGATGTTGGTACGAGCTGATTATCTTTTCGTGGCTTATGCTCTGACTCGCCGCCGCCGACGACAGTGTCTGCATGAGACACCATCAGTCGGCTTGAGCTCGAGCTGAAACGGACCAGTTTACATCGCTGCAACTTTCCTCGCAACCTTTTTTGTCTGGGTTCAAACTGGACTTAACAGAGAAAGCAACAACAAATGAAATAAAACATGAATTAGAGCAATTACAGGGAGGGGAGGCTACAGCTAACGTTAGCTCATCAACAAAAATTACCAACTGCATCTTTAAGATTTTACATCTTAGATATAACATGACATTAAAACTACATTGTAGTATATAAATGAGTTAGTTAGACAGATGGCTAGTTTATAAACTTAATAATTAAGGAAGTTTCACTGAGCTGGAATTGTATTTTACCAAAAAAACCCAACAAAACCTTGAGAACAAATTCAATACAAGATCACAACAATACAGTTCAATGACACTAAGCTGTGGTTGCTGTCCAGATGGCTGTGCGGGCACGCAGCTTATTACACAAGCTTATTATGGAGTGCAGATGGTATATTGAGGTGTCAGGTATGACAT
>JAQLOL010000014.1:6726670-6738207 GCA_029783665.1 Naso thynnoides
CTGTCTTACATAGCAAATTGCTGAGAACACTCTGTACGCTCGGATGCGACTTCATTTTGTTTTTCTCATATTTTCTGCTTTTTTACCCTCTGTCTCTCTGTCTCCCTGCCTCCCGTTCCTGATTCATCTTCCCTCAGACGTCAGACAGTATCCCAATTCATCTGAAACGTGGAGTTCCGGACAGGCTATTGTACCGCACCACCATGGCTCTCACTGTAGGAGGCGCTCTCTATTGTCTGGTGGCTCTTTACATTGCAGCCCAGCCCAGCAATAAGTGAACAGAACAAACCCAGGACCTCTCTGCAACACCTCTGACACGTCGCTGCTGTAACATTCCCGGTCTCCATCTGCCCTCGCCACGCCACCTCTTGGGACTATTTGATGAGAATTAATCGCTGTCAGAACACAACACTGATAACAGCAAAATTAATGTCTGTCTTCTTGGTCAAAAAACATGTCTAAGTTAATAAATTTTTAAGGGGAAACAAAGTAAAAAGATGCTCTGAGCTCAAGTTTTTTTCCTTTTTGTGTGTCTTCAACTTTTTGACTCGTAATTGCATTTACTGTAGCAGAGGCGTCATTACTGCCAATCAACCAACAGATGCACAGACATCATGTATGGAACTGTCTGTATGATGGAGAGCTACATGCTCTCTCAGCTGTTACAAATGCAGAAATAGAAGCAGAGATGTAAAGACTGTATTTTTATGCCCATGACTTTCGACAGGCTTTGGTAGTGCGGCAATAAGCATGTGTGTGCGAGAGAGAGAGAGAGAGAGAGAGAGAGAGAGAGAGAGGGCGAGCAAGCATGATGGAGACACCCCGTCTGGAACATAGCTGCTGCTCACTTGGCTTAAGTACTGTCTCATACAGTATTTATATGTGTGGGCCTGGTGTGATGTCAGATGCTTCGCACCGAGCGGGGAGGGAGAGAGGGAGGCTGTTTCAGACAGACATGTTGGCAGTTTCACATCAAGCTGCACAAGCACTGTTGATCTGCATTTTCTCTCTTGCATCGATGCCTCTGGTTTGCTAATTTTTTACTTTTGCAGCTTAATTTATTTTAATATTTCAGGTAGAAAGAAGGTCGATGTATCAGATCATTAATGGGTATATTTTTAATTTCATCAGTGTTACAATCAAAAAGTAGTCACTCTGCAAAATGTCCCACTTCAGATGAATGTTTAATATATGTGTGTGCCTGTGTTATTCATGAGAAACTGCAAAGAAACCAGAAACTAAAGTTGTGAGGTATGGAGTGGAATACAAGTATAAAGTAACTTAATGTATGTTTATCTCTAATTGTACTTGATAAAGTGTGCTTAGTTGCTTTAAAAAAATTTTTTCCAGTTGATCATCTCATAATCTCAACAGAAATGTTAATATTTCAATTGCAGTGAAATTATTGCCAAGTTTAAAGTTTTTTCAAGAGATATTCATCCTGTGCAGCTAGTTTATCCTTGATTTTTTTTTTTTTTTTTGGCCATAATATTATAACAAAGCAGCAATAAATTCTGTTACAAAAATATTTTAGCTAAAAGGTCAAGCTCAAAAAGTAGGAAAATGATAAGCCTTTTTTATGTAACACATATACCTCTGATGTTCATTTTGGCCCTTAGAAGCCGTGTGTATAAATTTGAATTTTAAGAGGAAAAATATCATTTCATTTTCCCTTAAAAGGGCCTTAATTTGGTCCCGTTTGTTGGTTTTAATGTGTCATCCTCTGGTATCTCCAGGCTTGAATCTCTCAGTTTAAGGTGATTTGTATTCTATTGCACATTCATAATAATAGATGTTTGGTGTCTTGAATCTTATCTGCATCAATGAATATATTGACCAAATTAGGCTTGCTGACTCCAGCTTGTTTAGTTCACAAAAGCAGCCCCTAGACAGCTAAAGGAATCTTTCAACACAATACAGACTGTTAAACCTTGATTTGACCAGTACCCAATCACATGGAGCTGACCTCAGTCTATGGATGTGTTGAATCTTGCCCGTCTGGCCTCTGTGAGCTTGTATTGATTGCCCAGTGGATGGCGCAGGGTCACATGATGCTCGGCAGCCGGACATTCACAAGAGGTGGCCTATGTTGATTGAAGTGATTGGAGCTCTTCTCACGGAGAGCTCAGTCACCGGTAATCATCATGTAGCACACAGTATATAGAGGTCACATGATACATGTTAGAGTTTATGTTGTCAGCCAAAATCAGGAGATATATCAGTATCAGCGTATCTGTTCTCTGAAATGTGCTGATGTTAAAACTTTCTAAAGCTGGAAAAATGGTTGGACTTAAAATTTAGAAAGGTGTAATTACATAGCCTGTCTAGCAGAGAGCCATTCGTTATTTAACAACTAATAAAGGAAGTTTTCAGTGCTCAGTATTGGCATATCGGATATTGTAATGTTCTTGCTCCCTAACGTAGGTATTGGCATCTGCCGCACACATCACAAATCGGTCGAGCCCTAGTACACATGCAGTGCATTGATACAGCATCATCATCAGCTCTGTACTGCCACCAAGACGGACATAAACTCCCTCAAACTGATCATCAGCTGAAGCTTGACGCCCGCAACAAATTCAAGTGAAGGCATTTGACGACCTGGGAATGGGGCACACCTATCAACTAACTTTCTCCAGCAGTTGCTTTAACTTTATGTTTGCTTTTTTTCCTCGAAATTCAGTGTAATGGACACTGTGCCGCTTTTAGTGCTAGATTTTCAATTTGTGGTCAGGGCAGCAGCACAACAGTTCTAACCACAGACAAGGCAATCAATGAGTTCTTTTATGGCCAGACGGTGGAGAGTATCTAGGGCAGGCTCTTGACCTCGATCAATGTGTTATGTGTTTCGCTGCTGAGGACCAGACTTCAGGTGAAGATAAGTCAAAACATAGAAGAAGGAAGAAGACTGCAGTACACGCTGAGCAGAGCGTCATTTTCTTACTTTCTTAAAGTTTCTGCAAGAAAAAGTTTTTAAAAGAAAAAAAAGTTTTCAAATAAATGGGTACAACGGTCGCTAGAGTTAAATTTCTGAAAACATGGCGCTTTAATTTGTCAATATGACTTAACTCTGGACCTCCCTTGGTTATGGCATCAATACTCAACACCCTGAGGAAAATCTCATGATGGATAATTGATGATAGCGCTGATTTAAAAATGAATAAATTGACCTTCTGGGGGAAACAATGACTTGGCTACTGGTAATAAATGCATACTTTGGGGATGCGTAGAATGTAGAATCGGAGTCAGAATCAGCTTTATTGCATGCAGAAATTAAGGATTTGACTCTTTTCATAACACTCAGTGTACTTACACAGGAGTAGACACAAAAGCTAAATAATAAGTAGACCAAGGTAGAATTTTCACCAAGAATTGTCACAATTTCACAGTCACAAAATCCAGCCAGAGCCTCTAATTCCTCCAACATCTGCAGAAATTCAGTCTCATCCTCCATCAGATTAGCTTCCAGTCTGCGGCTGTGGAGAGTGTCCTAACATGCCAGCAGCATCACCGCCTGGTCCGGGAACTGCACCGCCTGCGACCGCGGTGCCCTGCAGATGGTGATATGTTCAGCTAAACACACCACCAGAACACCAGAACAGGAGCGTGAGCCCAAAGAGCCCAAAATATCATGACAGACGCCGCACATGATCAATGGACTCAACACAGATGCTTTATTTATTTACTATCACAGTCATATTTTATTTATTTGTTATTCTTGCACAGCTCCTGAGCAGCGCTTTGGTTTTCATGCATTTTTTACTTTGTATCTCTGTGCATGTGACAAATACAAAACCTTGAACCTCAAGGGGGAAACATTTGAGTAGAGCTTTAATGAAAAGCAGAAGAATGGCTTCCATGCAAGGAGGTGGAGGTGGAGGTGGACCTTGACCTATTCAATGCTTACTCTACAACATTTGCAAACTGTAAATGGAGCAAGGTGTTCCTCTTCAAGTGTTGTCGGTGGATACGCTTGATGGTTACCATAGATACGGCCCAGGGACATGGGTGGACTTTAGAGTTAATTACACAGTCTTTATTTTAATAAAATGTCAAGCCATTAATACACAAGAGTAAGAGGTTTCTTTACTTGTGACCCTCGTGTCACAACGTGCATGTCTATTAATTACAAGCACATCAACAAGAGTGATGTTTCGATCAGAGATGGTTTCATTTAAATAGTTTCAGAGGCCAGAGGAGGTGAGAGAATCTGTTATTTTACAAACAAGAACATTTCACATCATGTAGTAGTGCAGGATTGTGTCATTTGTTAGGTTTCTGTTTTATGTTCCATGTTGCAAATGTTACTTTTTTATTGGTGTTTAAATTTCTAACGTGTTGCTTCTTTTCAGAAAATGGTGGTTTATGCTTAAAATTGTCATGTTGGTGCTGTTTCATGCTTTTAATTACTGGTAAGGGAACTGTTCCAATTCCTGACAGCAGCTGTGTTTTTTAGCTGTGGTTTTGAACCTTTATTTCTTGTGATGAATCTCGGTAAAGGTTGGACGCACATCTCATATCCGGTAGTTAAGTTTTCTGCATAAAACCTCTAGAATAGTGGCTTTAAATTTTCTATTTTATTACAATTTAAAAAATGTGATTTTTAACCGACTTTGTGTCATTGCAGGTGGGTAGTTAATGCAAATGGACATGTCGCCTGCAACCAAACCTGTTGTTTGATTTCAGATGTTTTCAGAAGCGACATTAGTTTACCGTTCAGCTGTAATGTTCATACACGATTTGAGACACACCTGCTGGAAATGGGAGCACCGAGGACCACTCAACTCGCAGTGCATCACCCGCATTTAGAAGCGTTTAGTGGTCCAGGGTGACCCCATGCAGGGTCACACAGCGGCTTAGTGGTTAGCACTGTTGCCTAACATCAAAAAGATCCTGGGTTCGATAACCGGCTGAGGTAGAACCTTTCTGTGTGGAGTTTCCGTGTTCTCCCCGTGTCTGTGTGGGTTCCCTCCAGGTACTCTGGCTTCCTCCCACAGTCCAAAGACATGCAGGTTAATTGGGGGCTCTAAATTGCTCATTGGTGTGAATGTGAGCATGAATAGTTGTTTGTTCTCTTCATGTCAGCCCTGCAATAAATTGGCAACTTGTCCAGGGTGTACCCCGTCAGCTGCGATTGGCTCCAGCCCCCCTGCAACCCTGCATTAGGATAAGCAGTTATGGATAATGAAAGAATGAATATGAATAGCGACCCCATGCATTCTCGTTCTTGCAGGATTCCCTTCTTTTGAGCAAAAGGGAATATTACAGTTCCTTTTCCCTGTTTTCTCCGTCCTTATGTGTTGTTGTAGGTGATCAATCGTCTGCCTGTAAGATTTATTTTGTCTCCTCTTGAGAATCGTGACCCCCGAGTCAGAACTTGTGCAACATATCTGAGAAACTGCCCTCTGGAGAATAAAGTTAAAGTGATTTCCTTGGATTTATGGTGTGTATAAATCGTTTTTTACTGATCATTTGTTCCAAAAGGGAATCCCCTGTTCAGCCCCTCTGTTTACAACCACTTTTCCCGTTTATTGACTCACTGTCCCTCCACTGCAAACATTATATGTCTGGCTATAATCATTATATGCACAAATTAAATTATCATGAGATATCTTGTTTTTCTAATAAATCTTGTACCTTCTTACCACAGAGGAATACTTTAGCAGCCCCTTAATTTTACCTCACTGCGTCACGACAGCCCACTTGAGCGTCTCTCAGTAACAATGGATCCTTTTGTTGTTGCTCTTAGACCCGATAGAGGAAACGCAAATGCACTACAACAACATGTTTACCATTCAGTGGCACAGCACTCCAACTGTTAATGAAGCACCCACCAGGAGGTGCGTGAACACTGGAAACTGGGGCAAAAAGAGAGACAAGACACAGGAAGCAAGCGAGGTTTGAGGAGGGGGAGGATGAGAACGTGAGAAGAAAGTTGTTGTATGGAGGATGGGTGTGACTTATCTGAGGAGAACTGAAAATTGAATCCCTCTTTGCTGCGACTGACGTTCTCTTCAGCAGTACCAGATGTTTACATGAGGCAGCTCTTACATCTCGCCCTGTGAGGCACTTCTAAGGGACAGGTTGTATGCAGTGAAGACCAATTGTCATTTGAAATTATTCAAACCGACTATTTCCTTTTGGTAGAAAAATAATTGTAAAAAAGATTTTGATTTGCTTTAAACTAAATTTACTAACGCTAACTTATTAACTAAACATTTAAAAAACAACAGTGATTTTTTTTAAATTTATGTCAAATTTAACATATTCTTTAGTTGTATGCTGTGCAGACATTTACAATTTTTTCTTCAATTTCAAAGCTGCAGTAAATGATTTTTGGCCTTTAGGGGGAATGGAAAGAGTATCAGAAGAATCCTATCATGCTGAGTGTGTGTGTGTTTGTGTGCGTGTGTGTGTGTGACTGAGGCTCAATCCAGAAAATCCTACACAGTGAGGATTATTTGATACAAATTGATGGAAAATAATAAAATGAGGAGAGGATCAAGGTGCACCAGTGCAGCATAGTTGACAACCTCCACAATCCCACAACTGTGGCTGTATATTTAGCTACTGCTATACTGAGAATGTCTCAGATCTGCGGTTTGTATTCTGTGTGCGACTGGAGTGCCTCTTTATGATGATTGAGTGACAGAGTTGGTAAAAGTTGCTGCAAATAAAAGAATGTTATAAAGAATGTCTGATGGGACACAAATATTTCTTCCAGCAAAACAGAAACACATGAAAGCAAAGAAATGAGGTTAAAATTACAGTGATGACATTGATTTTTACGTGTGAGCTAGGATTTTGTTTTCTCAGTATAATATTGCATTTTTATTTTTATTTTTATTTCAAGTAAAGCTACTTTTTCTTTAGGCTCACTTCTGTTTCTGTTCATTCAAGTCATTCCCCAGGAACCATGAATGTCTGTACCAAAATTTAAGGGGGAGGTATTTAAGTTGTGACCAAACTGGTGGGCCAACCACCACTGGTTTTTTTTTTTAAGGTAAAATTTTTTTTAAACATTAATATTTATATTGATATTTATATGTTATATGTTACCACTCTTACTGTTGTTGACTATGATAAAAATATAATTAATTACAGTTAATTACTTGTTTTTAAAGCTGCAGGAATCAATTTGTGGCGACGAGGGGGCAGAAAAACATCAAAACAAAGTGAAAGATACACAGTCACAAACACATATGTAGAATCTTACGTGTCTGTGGTCTCAACAATATCCCGGACATGCTGCAGAACTTGGTCACCCTTGGTGGTTTTAAGTCCTTAGTGAGAAGACTAGAATCCACACTAAGCGTTTTAACTGAGGTTTTACTCATCATTTTTGTTATTTTGTTCTGTAATTTAATGTGTTATTCGTTTTTTAAAGTGCACTGTATGAGTTTTACTGTTTTTTTGTCACCCGATGTTTGTTGCTGCCATACTTGGTCGGGTCTCCCTTGTCAAAGAGATCTTTAGTTTAGTTAGTGGGACTAACCTGACTAAATAAAGGTTAAATAAATAAAATGCAAGAAAATAATTTTCACATCAAGCAGACTTGAAGCAACATCAGCATTTATTGGTGTAATGTTTCTTGCCACCAGATGGGTTTAACTCACAATGTTTTTCACTGCGTTTAGTTCCCACTAACTCCTCAGAAAAATGTTGTTGTTTTTTTTTCACTTGTTACAGGGTTGAGTTCCTTCTTTAGCTAGTTTCGTCAGTCTGTAGTGTGGAGCTGGTCTGGCACTGGAGTCTACAGGAGGTCAATCAGAACTCGCTTGCAGAAAATAGCTGCCTTCAGCAGCTGGAAAGAGAGTTAATAAGAGCTGTGAAACTGAACCTTAAATTTAATTTGCAGGCTGTATAACAAAGATCCCTTAAGGCTCAAAAAGCTCTATAGAGCTGCAGAGATGAGTGTTCCGTGTTCTCTGCAGCATGAGTCAGGCTTTCCCCATTGCAAAGGTATCGATTAGTGAGTTCAATTTTGGATAATCTGCCAAGAGGAGCAGAAGTTGCATCTGAATTCATGATCTGTTTCCCATCCTTGGAAGAATAATGCAGAAATATGAGAGAACAGGACAAGTGCCTTGCAGTAAAGGCCAGAGGAGAGGAGGGGTAGGAGGGGTAGGAGGGGTAGGGAGTGACAAATTACCTCTTCTCACAATGCCATGCAACAATGGCACAGCCTGGGAACAAATAATGAATAAATAAAGTTCTCTGAGATTGAAAGAGGAGAGCCATTTGAGAAGCAGCAGCTTTTGTGAGTGTGTGAGCGAATGGCCTGCTCGTCTCTCGGATGAAACGACTACAAGTGGAACTGAGGGTGTGAACAAAGCCCCTTCATCCATGTTTCTGTCCACCAAGTACATTGATTTCACGTATGAGAACACCTCGAAGTGAAAAATAGACACTGGAAAATCACCAGATGTGACATGGTGACATGTATGAATCATCTTAGCCATCAAGGAGGGTTGGAATTGGAATCAGGATGAGATCGGTACAATCACACCCTTTGCTCTCGAAGGGCTCCACTTGCCATTAACTCTGCTCTCTGCGGGTAGTGCCATATCAGAACAGAGGTGGAAATGAGAAAAAAAAAGCAGAGAAGGGTGGTGGATGTGCAAAGGTCAGAATGAATTTAATCAAAGAGATGGAAGGAAAGATTGCGGCATGAAAGAGGTGTGCCGATTGAAGTTGTAAAGGTGTGTAGGCTCCTTTAGAGGCATGAAATTCCTTCTTACCATGCATGTTCTTTTTTAAATGTGTTTCTCTCTTTTTTTCTTTCAGGTTATTTTTCTCAGCTTTCATCCGGCAAGGACCTCATATATGAGTTCAAACAGAGAGCAACTGGAAGCCTCGTTCTGAAAACTGTTCATGAATCCCACACTGCAGAGACAACTGAGATTTATTTTTTTCCCTGCACATTATTACCATAGTGGTGGTTTTAGTGCATTACAAGTGTCTGGACTGTCTGCAAACGACATCTCTCTTTTACTTTGCAGTTTGACAGTGCGATGCAAAAAAAACGAAACTTTCATTGTAGTTACTAGCTGCAAGGGAGAACAGGGGACGTGGGCGGTGTGAAAGGAGGAAAATGAATGTCTCTAAAATGAAAGTGAATCAATATGGTCGCCTGAGGATGTTAAAAGGTGGAATGAAAATGAGAGCAAGGGAGGGAGGAGGGTGTTGGAAAAGAGCAGGACCAAGATTAATGGATGTTTAAAACAGAACAGTATTCATCAGGAGTCGGCTTCAGGTGCAGAATGGTGCTGCTTAGTGTATATGTGTGTGTGTGTGTGTGTGTGTGTGTGGTGCGTGAGGAGAGAAAGAAGTTTAGTTTTTTAAAAAACTTTCTTACATTCCCTCATGACCACCCAACCTTAATACTGATTGATTTGAATTACTTTGCAAATGAGGGTGACTTGATTTCTTCCCTTCATTTACACCCACCCCATTTGCACTGTCTCATAGAAACACACACACACACACACAACCTTGTACAGCTATCTTTGTGGGGCCCCATCTTTGACATAATGCATTTTCTAGTATCTAACCTTAACCATCCCAACTGAATGCCTAACCTTGACCCTCATCCTAACTATGAACATAACCTAATAGTAACCCTTACCCTAAAACCAAGTCTTAACCCTTAAGATGTGGGGTTTAAGCATTTTGGTCCCCACAAAGGTTCGACCTCACAAGCATAGTGGGCTCCCCAATCACACACTGGAGGTGATTCAACAGCACCACCTACAGGTTTTTAGCATTCTTAACTCAATCAATCAAAAACAAATCACTTCTGTTGAGAGTTTCATGTATTAACTAATCAACTCTAAAAAAAAAAATCAAAAAGTGGACACTGTGCAAGAAGTTATGTTTTTATTTACGTCAAAAAATGTTGAGCAACACACTCAGCCTCCATCTGTACAAAATAATATCAATCATAAATTAGGTCTTGTAGTATAATACAAAATCACCTTTCCTGCTGGTAACAAACCGAGTGAGTGTTCCCCATAAATAATCAGTATGATGTTAAAGGAATACAGCGAGAATACTAAAAATACATTTATGTTCACATTCACACAAGCACACAGATTGTTTGTCTGTCCGTCCATCCGTCACTTGCACTTGTATGTGAGCTGCTTGCGATGATAATGGATCCACGCAGGAGCAGCAACAAGTCCAGTCAGGAAACCAATCATAGCGCCCAGACTGCAGGAAACAGGCCAAACCTGGAAGAAGTGAGACAGGTGAGCGTGATCACTCACAGCCACAAAGTGTCATAAAACACCTGAGTGACGGAGTGAAACTGTGACATGAGTTCATCTATTTTCAGCTGCGACCAGCAGCTCTGTGGGTCACCTGGTCGGTCAGATGGTCCACAAATATTACCTTCTCTTTGGCGGCCACAGTTTTCGCCCTAGCTGGCTGAAATTTGGCATGGAGGTCAAATGTGTGTGTGTCTGTGGGTGAAGGTGTGTGTTTGTGTTCATGCCAACAGGCTAAAAGGGGGCATGGCAATGAGAGTGGCCTGTTGCAGAAAGGCACATAACTTCCAAATGGATTCACAGACTTGCACAACATTCAGAGGAAAGGTTGGTCATGAACTAAAGGACAGCTAATAAACTGTATGGGGAAAGAAAAGGGCAAAAAAAGGGGCGTGGCAGTGGGAGTGGCCTGTAACAAAAGGCACATACCTTCTAAACAGATTCATGTAACTTGGCCAAACTTTGCAGAAACACACACATACACAATTTCATTTGTCATGGCTTGCCCTCCACCGTACTTTAGCCCCGCCCCCTTCCATAACTCATCAACCGTTTGTGGACTTTTGCGAGAGGCATCGTTTCAGACAGTAATTTTTCATTTATGATGCATCTGTAACTTTGTGATCACGTGATGCCTGTGACGACTGTAGCATTTTTTTTCCATTGGTCACAGCAGACATCTTAAGAACCAACACAGGTGTGACCAGGGAATGACTTTGTTCCAATAAGTGTCACAGCAAGCCAGCTCAATGAGTGAGCATGCACAGCACCACCGCTCTGGAACAAGCTCACCTAAATGGAAGCAGCCATCATTAATGTCATTAATTTCACCTGTTCTTTTCCTGCTCTGACAACTCAAAATGTCCATCACGAAACCCGTCAGGTCGTTAGGTGAGCTTGTTCCAGAGCTCTGGTACTGTGCATGCTCACTCACGGACCTGGCCTGCTGTGACACTTAATGGAACGAAGCCATTCGTTGTTCACACCTGTGTTGGTCCTTAAAGCTGCAGTAGGTAAGAATTATTAACAATTATTCAGTCATATTTACTGGAACTGTCACTATATCTTGTAGAGGGAGCAGGAGGAGCAGCCAATCGCAGCTCGTACACGTCCTCGAAACGGAAACCAAAGTCCGCGACTTGGTCGGGAATTTCAAGACGATAAACCGCCAGGTCCTTCTTTTCACCTCTGTCAACCCCCCTCCCTCCCTCCACACACCCAGACACACACAAGAAGAGTGTGTTTCATGGTGAGAGAGACACAATATTG
>JAQLOL010000014.1:6738307-6753896 GCA_029783665.1 Naso thynnoides
TCTGTGTGTGTGTGGGGTGCTTGGCAGAGGTTCATAAAGGGATTTGGCGGTGTATTGTGTTGAAATTTCGGATCAAGCTGCGAGTTTACTTTCACTTTCGCAAAGTTACCCACTGGGGCTTTAAGATGTCTGCTGGGAAACCCATGGATTGCGAATTCATGCTTGATTCCACTACAAGTATGTCTCCACTTGTAAAGTGCAGTTCATGTAGAGAGGAAGTTGTAAAGGGGAAAAAATTCAGCACCAGTGTCATTTGGAGTTATGCTCCAATTACCGCTGTCTACCTCTAATTTGCATTTTCCTCCAGCCATTTTGCAGAGAACTGCCTGTGCAATTACAATGTTAATCTTTTTCTATTTAAAAATATTGAATTAATTAAAGAGGGAGATTTAATGGTTACAGGGCTGACTTATAATTCCACATTCATGGAGGTTGTGTTCAATACTGTTAAATTATGAGTGGAAACAACTGGCTTCTTATTAACAGATAAAACTGTGGAGGAGCTGTTGAGAAGACAGAGAGAAAAATTCTCACATTATTGTTGAAAGTTCAATATGAGTGACAGAAACATTCCGCTCACCAAAAAATCATCATAATCATGAAAATAGCTTGCCGTTTTTCTGAGTTTTTTTCTGATGGTTTTTTTATGCATATTTGACCGCTGATTTAATTTTTTTTTTTTAATCATTTTGTCTGTGAAATGTCAGTTTTTTTCCTCTCCTGTAACATTTTTGTGAACAGTCATTGCCCCAAACTGCTAAAATGAGAGCCTCACATGGCAGTTTTGGGAATATTGATTATTCTAATGATGAATGATTCATCAAGCTAGAACTAACGATCAACAGCCTCACATAAAAAAAGAACAAGGGGCTTAGGATAAGAAAAGACTTTGAGAGGATTTTCAGTGTGAGCTGACCTGCCATGGCCTGTCCCAGTCCAGAGGAATAGGGAAGGCTCCTAGCCAGGCTCCTACCACTGTGCAGGCCACAGTGATCTGCAGACAGGTGTCCCACACAGACATCGCTCTGAAGACGGAGACAGAGCAAAGAAAGGTCGGATTGTATATTTAATTTAGAGGCACAATATACACATCTAAAACATATGACAGAAGGACAGGGAGAAGTTCCACGCTCACCCATGCCGACTGAACACTCGTATCCAGGCCTGGACGTTCGGGCCGAGGACACAGAGACACCTCAGTGTGGTTAGAGAGGTAAGGAGCACAGCCAAGGAAAATGTCTCCAAAGCGGATCTGAAAGAAATACAAGACTCATGGTGCAGTTTTTGCAATATCAACATTTTGCAGATCCTGCATTGATACAGCAAAATACAGAAAATAGCATTTTTTTAACTTTAAAAAACATGCAGAGAATGAATGGAAATATGTGGATATGAAGTATGTCAAATAGTATCATAATAATTTTCTCTTGATGTGCAGATTTCTGTAGTTGCCTGCTTACTTCATAGTAATTACTGAGTACTTAGTAAAAGCTGCAATCACTAACTTGTTTTTCAATGATCTAGTGATTGGATATGCATGTACTCCGTGGTGATTGTGTTCCTCTCTGCAAACCAGTGCTATACTGCCCTCTGTATTTTTTTCTCTCTATTACAGAGACATACATACATACATACAGGTGTAGGACTTAAGGATCAACAGCTACAGCTACTCACTCAATCAGTGGAGCTCCGTAAAGGACAACCACAGTGTGGAAGAACAGGCACGACAGGAAGAAGTACAGACAGGAGCGAATCAACCTGGACAGCTGAAGAAAGAAAGAAACCAGAGAAGAGAGTTAAGGCAAATAAATGATGGGGTTTGTTTTTTTTTTCTTTTTTTGGGGGGGGGGGCACATATGCAATAGTATGTATGTACAGAGTAAAAGCTGTAGCTTTTCATTCAGGCTCAAAACAGTTGGTAAATTTCGGGTGTTAGGTTGTTATGAGCTGCCATTTATTTCTATACAAGTATGAAAGGCATTTGATACAATCTGAAATTTAGAACTAAACAGTGATTAGGTTAGTAGAGTCCTTTGTCAACTTATCTTAATGCTGAAAACAGCTTATTCAGATGATAACACACCCCAAAGTTCGAATGAATTAAACATGTTTGGGCAACTTTTACAGACAATAACAATGATAATATCTGTTGTATTCAGCACTTTAAGACCACTATATATAGAGAGATATTTACTTTGTGGAAATATTTCTTCCCTGGCAGTGCCTCTGTGGCTGTGAACATTGAGTTGTCCTGAAATTCTTGCAACTACTTCAGAGTGAGTTTATGATCATTGTTTCACATCTCAGACTGGCTGTTAGAGACATGCTAGTTAACCTAACCCCAATTTTAATGCAAGATTTTTCCGTTGGCAACACTTGTTCATATTTTGTAGCGGAACTTTTATTCAGCTGTGTATCTTTTTTATATTCTATTTTTAAAATTTTACTCTTTTAGTCTTTTAAATCCTGTTCAAAGTGGTCTTTTTCTACGGCCATGTGTTTTCTTTTCAAAATGTCTCTTATGTCCTGTGTAAACTTTGGATTGCCTTGATGTTAAAAGGTGCAATATATAAAAAAAAATGTTGCCTTATCTTGCCCTTGCATTATGACCTTAGCAAAGGGGCGTGACCCACAGTTTGGGAAACACTAACCCATTTGTGTACAAGGTAGCTAAAACTGGCTAAACCTTTATTAACCACAGCATTAAAATGCCACTTATCCATTATTGCATTAATTACAATAACTCAACAATGTTATATGTGACAATATACCAGTCAAAGTAGCTATTTAAACTTTTCTGCTTGAAGTGCAAGCAGGTAACGTAATACTTTTGTACGTTTACTTCACATGGAGTACTTTAACACGTCAACCTTAACCCACAGTTAACGATTACAAGCCTTATGTCCCTTACCTTATATCCCAGTGTGTGCTTCTTGGTGGGCGGTGTGATGCCGAGCAGCCAGAAGACGGCGACACTGGTCGAGGTGATCGCAGCGGACACCGAGTACAGCCACAGCAGGTGAGTGCCGTACACCGAGAAGCCAGGAACGAGCACCACAGGTACGACGGTCGCCATGAACACCGAGGCGGCGATGATGGCGTGAGTGGACGCCATGGCTCTTATTTCATGGTCCCACATAATGAAGATTGTCCCTCTCTACAACGGAAGACTAAGATAAAAGACAAAATCCAAACAAAATACTTCAAAATGTTAATATAGTAACGGATATAGAGAGCAGCTTAAATCCATTGGGTGAGTTTCTGGACCCGTTTCAAAGAGAGCAGCTTAAATCCATTGGGTGAGTTTCTGGACCCGTTTCCGTAAACATGGAGTGACAGTGACTTCCGCTTGGACATCACAATAAAAAGTGCAGTTCTTTTTCCACGTTCTTGAAACTGTATCTGTCTCGCCACGCTACACTCTTTTGTACTTATTTGGCCTATTTGATTTCTTTGAAGCTTATTGTAATTTTATAAATACATGCTATACTTATTGTGCTCTCAAAGAGGTCAACATAAACTTTACGAGAACGTCTACCGCCATCGAGTTACTTTTATTTTGAAAAATAAAAAGAACCAGTGTTTCCTTTTTAGTATCTGGGAAATGGAATTTAGCAAGAGTTTTCCTCTAACCAATCACAGAAGTCAGTCACCGGGAGCTTCTTTGATGGACGTAGTATCAGCCAATAATATTTGAGACTGTCATAGTTTTGACCAATCAATTTGTTGTAAATGCGAACGACAGAGCCAAAGAAGAAGAAACCACCGGAAGTTTACAACGTTGACGGAAAAAGCTACAATTTAGCTAGCATTTTTATTTTCTTTTGACCAACCGTTAAAAAATATCAATAGAACAGACAAAGGGGGAAGATGGTTTGTGAAAAGTGTAGGTACCACAGTGTTCAGTTACTTTCTATCTTTACAGCTTATCTAGCATTATATTTGTGTTTTTAGCAAGCAAAGCTAACGTTAACTTTACGTGTTTGCTAACTGTTGTTATCACTGCGCTTATCGTTGAGTTACTTAATTTAATTGAATGTTTTGTCATTATTTTTTGTTAAATTCTGTGTTGCTTGTTGTTCAGGCGAAAAGAAGCTTGGTAAAGTCATCACACCGGATACCTGGAAGGATGGGGCACGGAATACTACAGGTACTCTCAACAATTTGTCTCTGTCGACAACAACTGACCTCGAGTGGCTTCATTTTGGTCATGTTTTTTTTTATTTAAAAATATAAGACCAGTCTAACCAGACAAATAAAATATGAAAGTAATAGGATTTAACCCATCAAGCTCTCAGAAATACTCCTACAAAATGCTGTACCACCTTGTGTAACATAACTGAGTGTCTTTAATCATTTATCGTTGAACTAGTAGCAAATTTTCAAATAGTCTGGTTTTATCAATCAGTAGTTCAGACTTTGCACACCCTACTGCATACACTCTATGGGACATCTGCGTAAACAAACCATATAAAGCGCTACTTCAGGCACTATGTACTTTCTAGATTATGTCATACATGTTTTACACTATTTATGATTAATGTTTTATTCGTGATACAATATGTTATTTTGATGATGTTTAATCGAAGTGTCATTGCTTCTTTCCCTCAGAGGGAGGTGGACGTAAGCTAAATGAAAACAAAATCCTGACTTCCAAGAAAGGCAGGTGAGTGGCTCAACCAATCCAACTTAAAAGTAAAAGGTTTCTTGATTATTTAAGCAAAAATATCCCCATTATTGACTCTGCTTCATCTACAAGAAATGGCACAAACCCTGTAATGCATCTTCTTCTCAGGTTTGATCCCTACAGCAAGACAGGCTTTGCTACCTGCAGGATCTGCAGGAGCTCTGTGCACCAGTCTGGATCGCACTACTGTCAAGGCTGTGCATACAAGAAAGGTATTAACTTAGTTGCAATAACAAGTTTTGTTTGAGGAAAAATATGCCTTTTTTTACTTTTACCTAAAAAAACAGAACAAGGAGAAAGCAGAACAGTGATTCTGTAGACACAAAAAATTCTGCTTCTTTTACATATTTGTATGAATTGAGTGTGTTTGCTGGAACTTAAACATTTCAGTGAAAGGCATTTTCTATGACTGATAAAATCCAGATAAGTGGGAATCTCTCAAAACTCAGTGATGTCAGTGAACCTTCAAGCGAGCAGCCTAGTCTGTAGGAAATCAAGCCAGATAAACTGCAGTGAGTACACAATAAAAAGTATAAACAAGTGAAGGGCATTTTCCAAATGCAGTGCATGTGGCTCCATTCCTAGATGGTTCAGCAAACAAAACAATGACTGACGGACTCAATAAACTCTACCCATCTGATAAACATTAACACAATATAGCAAACCTAACTGCTGTTTTCTACTTTTCAGGCTTCCATTGGTTTCCATTCATTTGTGTAGTTAATGAAAATCTCTTCAGGACAATATTGAAACTTATCCTTTTGCAATTCAATTTTATTTCCAATGTAAAACCCCCAAACCGTGAACTTGTCTTAGTGAGTGCAATGTGAGAACCGTAACCTCCAAAAAATAAAGAAACCTCAAGATAAGCAACAGTTCAAACTCTGCATAATAAAATTCTCCTGATGTTACTCTTCCCTGTCTCTACTCATATTTTTTGTCTTTTCTCTTCCTTTCCTCCATTTTTGTCTTTTCAGGAATCTGTGCAATGTGTGGAAAGAAAGTTTTGGATACCAAGAACTACAAGCAGACGTCTGTGTGACAGCCTGCTGATCAGAGAGCAGTTCTGGGAGCGGATAACAGACATGAGGATGAGACTGATGGTGCATGTTTGTCATCTTGTCACATTTTCAGTATTTGTCCTTACGCTGACAGCTGTAGCTCTTTGCTGTTATTCTCCGCACCGATGTGAGAAAGTGATTTCAAGAAAGCTTTGCTTTCTTATTGTATAATATCACATTATGTGACAGTAACTATTACAGTGGTCATAAACAGAGAAGCAGCGTTTCTAAACATCACCAGTTATCACCTGTTCTCAACTAAAGGCTTTTAGATTTTTTTTGTATATTTTTTCCTTACAATACTTGGACTTGAATCTTTGCTTTTTAAAAATTGATATCTGTATGTAATATATTAGTTGTTGCGTTTTTGAGTGAATTAAAGCATTCTGTACGAGGACATTAGAAAAGATTATTTGTGCCCCTGCCTGAAGCTACTGTGTACAGGGTACAGTTTTAGCCACCTACGTGCAACATGCCTATATTTGTCCTGTGTGCCTGTAATAATTGGTTTACTCTTACATAATTATATTTGGAAACAGCATCCTGCGCAGTCAGTTGTGACCCCTCTTCCCCCACATTGCTGTCTGAGATCGAGGTTATAGTTCGCAGGTTGTGTGACGTCAGGCTCCTCCTTTGATATTTAAAGGGCCTGCTCTCCCTCAGGCCTTCAACCACATGTGCACACACTTACGTCTCTTTATTGATTTATCCTGCTGAAACCCCAGCACAAAAACAGCACCAGTCTCCAGTTAATAGGGGTAATGACAGTTGGTAATATTTGGATGTTGCCATTGAGTTAGATGTTTGAGCCGATTTAGCAGAGTAATCTGTTCATCCGCTTTGATTACATGTAACTCCAGATATAACTGGTTATATTACTCTGGATCCTCTTGTTTTCTTATTTTTCTGCCCTTTAGCTCTTGCTTGTTTGTGTTGTGGGGCATTCAGGGACATGAAAAAAATCCATCTTACATCAGAAACACTGCCTAATCTAAAGTCCTCAATGCCACATGGATGATGTCCAACACTGGTGCCAAATAATGTTAAGGATCAATGAAAGCGGCTGCGTCTCAAGTTCAGATTATATTCTAATACACTGGGACTGTAGGCTACCAATGGAAGATTTTAACCACACAATTATCATGGCCGTAAGAATTCAAGATAATAACATTTTCACAAGATTTATAGAAAATCTGGGAGGAAAAACACTGCCAGTAATGGTTGTCTTTAGCTTTTTTGTTTGTTTTTTGGCTAATAAATTAGACTTAAAATATGCATGTAGGGAGGCAGAGAGAGTTTTGTAACCATATATGTACAAAAAGTACCTTTTTAAACTTTCTTGAAGCACAACCCCATTTTCCTTCAGAATTAGAAAAATCCAGCCAAAAGAAATCAACATATTGACGACCAAGCACATGTAAAGCTAACGACATTCCCATCAGCCTCAGCCCTGCATCGTGTTCAGTGCAAATTAAATCTATCAAATGTTGGGATGCAAACATGCTAAACTAAGCACTGTAAAACGTGCTAATTTGTAAGCATGCTAGCATGCTGATGTTACCATTTAGCTCAAAGCACTGCTCCACCTCCGACCCCCCCCCCCAACCCCCGCTTTCTCAAAAAAAAAAAAAAAAAAGGGAAAAGCCTTACAGGACAACAAACGTGGCTGCAGACTTGGATGTGTTTTGGTCCCTTTTCAAGGTTTCAAACACCACGTGCTTGGATTCAATGTGGAGCACAGTCACTTTGTTGTATAATGCCATAAATGGAAAAAAAATCGGAATGAAACTCCATTATTGAGGAACACTAAGTAAGAATGACAACTTTCATCATGTTTCTGTCTTTTTATTTAAGCACAAAAAATTTAAAAATACATGTGACAATGGTCATTGATAAATTCAAATGCCTCTTCCGCACATAATCTGTTTTACTCTTTTACTGCAGATATCATTGATCTGTATTTTAAAAATTTCATATATTACAAAGACTTTATAAATGTATTTATAAATGACACACTTATTAAATGATTAAATCAGAGAAATCTAAGTATTAGAATAAAGCAAGAAACCGTTTTGCAAAGGCATCAATAAAAAACAAATACATTTTTAAGTAATGTCACATAACAGCATTGCACTTTGGTTACACACTTTTGAACAATATTGCAGTGTAGGACTGTGAAAGATCTACCAAAGGCACCATGATTGTGAGTCGTATATTTCCTTTTATGTTCTAAAAGATTTCAATGTTTTATTTCTGCAGCGGGACTGAAATCTATCAGCCGTCACTGTGTTGAGGTGAGCCCCAGCGTCGGCTTAGATCCTGCATCAAACAGCAGCTTTGTGTTTACCGCAGCTGCCTTTTGTGTTTTCTTTAAGTCAGGTGCAGTTTCACAGTTACTCTCCAACTCTCCATGTGCAACTATATACAGCGGCTCGGGAGTGAATGCTGCTTGATATTTATTAGGTGTGCCGTGACAGAGTGAGGAACTCCTCCCGAGTTTTGGGGTCCTCCAGGTAAATCCCCAACATGGTGCTCGTCACAGTGCGGCTGTTCATCTTCTGGACGCCACGCATGACCATACACATGTGCCTGCAAACACACACATACACACACACACAGATTTGCAGCAGTGTTAATTGATCGAATTTGAGGAAAGTCTTTGACCTGTAGAAGATGTTTAAAGGGCATCTCCACTAATTTTTACACACATCTTTTGATTTAAACTGTCTGCCACATGTGGCTACATTGATCGCTGACAAATCCTTCAGCAGTTGCATTGTGGGTAATACTAGGGGTGTATTGAAGGGTATATGCAGGTATACAGAGTATACCCACTTATTTTTCAGTCTACATTGAGTATAACCACCTCTAAATCCCTTTTGATCCTATCTGTGACAAATCAGCTATTCCAAGAGGTTTTTTTTAGTGTGAATGGACTAAGGAATAAGGAATAGTTCACTCAAAATGCCTACATATGTGGTTGTCTCACTCTATAGTCTGACTGCATTGATTGCAAAATCTGCAGCTCTGTTGTGGCTAATGTCGGTTTCATAATGTTCCTCCTTGCTCCCTGAAGTCAAGCAGCAGAAGTCGAGTGACAATTGGCAAACAGGCCGACTACTGTCCCATTGTTTTGGATGAGCTAAATGTGCAAGAGTAGTCTTACGTAACACTGCTTATAACATGCCACTGTTTAAAAAGGGCGCTTATCCTTTCAATTGGGGCATAAATAAAGAGTATACCCACTTCTCCAGACACCACTGGGTAATACAGGATTTGGACAATGACAAAAAACTAAGTAAAATATGAAAGGCCACATTTCTAGTTCAGCAGCATCCTTTGTTTTAAAACTGAAAAACCCTTTCGAGTGAGATTTGCTAATTTGATATACACTGTTAAGCCAGGCTGTGTAGCTTTAGCTGAGCAGCTAATCTAGCCACAAGTGACAACTACGGGCTCGAGGTAAAAAACAACAACATAGTCAGACTGTGCAGTGAAGTCATTAAGTCCATGAACGGGTTCAGGAATGTTTTCTACAGAGAATAATTTAGCTTAAAGCTGATGTAAGCAGTTTATTTTTGGTGTCGTCAGGCAGAAGTTCACAACAACCTTTCAGCATTTTGTGATTCAGGTGCTCTGAAAGAATTCAGCCCCTCTCCTTGACTCTGCATTCAGACCATAAAAAGGGTATTTTCGGCCAATTACGTCATTTCATAGAGTATGTATTCTCATAGGATGCTCTACACTAGGAATGGAAATGGCTTTTCACGTTCGGCCTGTGTGGAATTCTGAACAATTTCAATCACAAGCATGGCAATTATGAAGGATGTGTGTGCACTTACGCTGCTTCAATCACCACTGCTACACCTTTGGGCTGCAGAGCTTCAGCTATTCCCATCGCAATCTGCTTGGTCAGACGCTCTTGAACTGACAGAAACAATATATGACTTACACAACCCAGAATGTATTCAGATGCTTGAGCTAAATAGATTAAAAAGAGCCGTGATTGTGTGGAAAGCCTTTTGATATTTTTTGACTTATTTCTATGGACGCTTACCCTGAAGCCTCCGACTGAAGATCTCCACAATCCTGCAGAAACCAGAACAAAAGCAGAGCGGGGAGGACTGATTAGAGATCAGATGTGATAATGATTAATCTTCTCATGAACACACACAGACATCAGTCTGTGGCCCCTGGCCTTTACTCTATTCACGACCCTCATCTGTGAATGATTCACCCTTCAGAATTCTCTGAATCTGTCGTGAAAGATTCAACAGGAGCAAGTTTGTCAAAGAACCCAGTGACTCCCACCCAGTGAACCAGTGCGATGATATTTTAGGAAAGGGAGAGAAGGAGACAGACAGAGAGGCTGTGATAATAACTGCTGATTCCCACAGCGAAGGGATTTTCTCATGGCTCGAGAGCGGATAGAGTTTAGATTTGTGTCTGTGAGTGTGCTTGATGAGGGGACCAGATGATGGCCGCTGGGCTTAGACTTAAGCCTCCAGGTCAATGCACTGAGATAACAGAAGAACGCAGCCAGTCGGCACTAACACCAGAAACATACAGCCACAGTGGCAGCAGGAGGGTACAATGTATGTGTGTGTGTGTGTGTGTGTGTGTGTGTGGTGCATTACCTCGCCAGCTTGCTCAGTCCCACCACTTTTTTGTTGGGAATATACCCGATGTGAACCTGGAGAGGGGTCATAATCAGAGAGACAAGAGGTCACACAGTCAGGACAAAGTTTTGTAAATATTAGCAATCCTATGCAATGTGACACACACACACACACACACGCACACACCCATCCACATAAGCGGTAACACGGGACCCGGACATCCACATGCAAAGGCTTGCGCAGGACAGTGTTTCAGGTCTTTTTTTTGTTTTCGAGATCGATTTTGATACCTGGTTTGAACCCAGAAAGGCTCCACGTGCATTGTCTTTAAATAGCCTACCTTATGGTCTGTAGATACACACACACACACACACGTGTGTAGACTTACCTTGCCAAAAAAGGGCACCAGGTGATGCTCACACAGTGAAAACATGTCAATGTCCTTCACAATCACCATCTCATCATGGTCTTCATCAAATATGGCGTTGTTTAAGATGTCTGGGGGCGCACGCACACACACACACACGCACACACAAACACACACATTAATACATATATATATATATATTTAAGCTGAGTTAATGTTAGAAAACAGTGAAACAAGTCCACCTATTTGTCCCAACAACAATCCAGAATCTAAATGTATTTAATATACTGAACAATTAAGGGACTTTACAGAAAAATTCACAGACTTTTTGCCATTTTTTAAACACTTTCAGGATTGGTCAACAAATTCAGTCAACTGATGACATCTTTCACAGCTGTTGTTATATAAAATATTGGCAGCAGCGCTGACAGAAACCCGACTGCACGGGTAAGTGTGCGCAAATGACTTCACGCTTCACTGCTCTTGTACTTGTTCAAGTGTTCACATTATGTAAAGGAGCAGAAATGGGAAACGCACCTTTACAGCTTCATGCAATCTAGTTCAGATTGCAGCAAAACAAACTACAGCTGTTAAAAGTTGAACCAACACCTCTGATACATCAGAACCTGTAACTTTTGCAGTTTGCAGCGCAGTGAGTCGGCAGATCGTTACTATTTAATCGATCAAAGGTAAGAGTACGCACAGACACGCCACATTACTAACTGTTATGTAATGGCTCTCCTGTGGGGGGGGGGACCTGTTGACTCACCGTCGATGGTCTCGTGGTAGCCCTTGGTGAGGAACTGCATGGCCTTGGCGGCGCGCAGCGGCGTGCGCAGCAGCCCCTGCCGGTCCGTGTCCTCCCCGAGCTCGCGCAGGATGCTGGTGTAGGCCACCTCGAGCGCAGGTAAGCGCGAGATGTCCTCTGCCTCTTTGCGGGACGTCTCGTGCTTGCGGTGCACGGCGGACTTGTTGGTGTCTATGATGAGGCCGCTGAAGCCGTTGTTGCAGTTGAACTCCTCCACGGCGTCGCCGACCTTTCCGTTGCAGTGGCCGTTCATGTCGGACTCTGGGGGCAGACGAGGAGGTGAGAGCTGCGGGCTGGAGGTGAGTCACTCGGCGGGCGCTGGCAGGCTGCTCCCGTCCGCCCGGCGCTCACCGCGTTTATAAAGCCTATACCGGCTGCCGCGTGCGCATCGGTTTCCCATTCGTCAAGGTGCCGCCTACGTCAAACATTTAGACTCATTTCGTCAGCAGAGCTAAATGTCATCACCGCGCACCCTCGCTCAGGGGAAGCAGCAGGACAGGGGAGCGAATTTTCTGCATCCCATCACTTGACACATCATTGGTCTGCGTTCATTAGCTGCGGTGTGAATCTGCCGAGCAGTTCACTGAGGCTGAGGACTCCACGTGGAGGTCATGACGGGATTGTTATGCTTGTTATGGGGCTTCAAAGTTGAATTTGCCCGCAGAACAGAGGCAGGAAACAGCCAATGACTTATCATCAGCGTGGGATGCAAGGATCCGCTGCAGTTCATTTTATGAATGTCTGTTTGAATTAAGTGAACACTTTTTATAGGCCCACTACAGCAGCTACTTAAACTGGTTTTAAAAAAAAGACTATTTGTTTAAAATTTAATGTGACAAATGTCCAGCTGAGTGTAATTTAAGTACAAGTTTGAGGTATTTGTACTTGAGTATTTCCATTTTATGCAACTTTATAATGTAGGCTACTTCTACGCCACTACATCATAAAAATGCAAAAGTTTTTTTTACTCCACTATACCTTTGTCTTAAAGCTTAAGTTACTTCTCAAGTTACAATAATTTTTATTCAGTATTTAATTTATTTTTTCTGAGAGTCAAGAAAATTCTCCTACTTAGAGCCACTGTACACTTTGTTAAAAATAAGTGTCAAATAGCTCCACGTTCAGACAGACATCACTGATAACAGAGTTTGGTCAGTCATCTGGCTCTCAAAGTCTCTCTGTTCTGCAGTAAACCGCAAATACATTTCTGGAATCCTCTCTCCTGATTGGACGAGAGTGGGAGCAGGATACCAGAAAACGCCTTTTCTGTGTCCGACAGAGTGGAGGACCCATGTCACTGACAAAACACTCGATGTAAGTGATGTCTGTCTGAGTGTAGAGCTATTTCACACATAAAATGCTTTAATTAATACCACTTACAGCACCTTTAAGATAAAAGCACAATTCAAGACCCCTTTGATTATTTGGAAAATGCATCATTCCGCAGCTGAAAAAACAGGGCTGTTTTTTTGAGCTCATGAAAAGTTAACTTTACATGGATCTCAGAGAACAGCGATGCTAGAAATCTTACAAGATGTGATGCCGAATGTGATGCATTTATCACTTTCTGATCTCATGCTATACCCATGTAAGTAACATGAGTGTGACATATGCAAACTTTGGCATTTTTTACGGTGTTATCCCCTTTTTATCATCAAGCTGGACCCTAAACAAAATAATCACAGACACTGAATACCTTAATACACTATCTGCATGCATAGGAGGCCGAGAATGAAAGTTTTTCGTTGATTAAAAAAAACTGAGATCAAGTTTATTTTTTTCAGCGAACAAGGATAAACATGACGGCTCAGAGCTGTTATCCTGCTGCATGTGGTGTGAGATTACTGTTGCAACAGTCTGTGAGTTGGTGAGAAGAGACAGTTTCATCCTCTTGATCCTTAATTTTCCACAGTCAATCAGGATTATTTCGTTTTTAAGACAGCTGCAGACAGTTTGGACTGTGCTTCAGCTGTCAGGTCCCTTAAAAGATCTCATTCAGTCCTTTCCTTCCAAACTATGACAAAAACACGTCCTCTGTTTACTGAGAAAATCAGCTTATCCTCTGATCTCAAATGTATTTTACACCTCTCTAGTTGTATACAGTTCTTTCCGCTAAAGAGACGCAGGCAAACTTAGTTTTCATTCACACGGTTCTGTTTTCTTTAGCTGCGTTTACACCCGGTGTCCAAACTACTGCAGCATTTTAAAGCTTGATCTGTCAGTTTGTTTGTCCACCACTGAAATTTCTCATCAGCTATTGAAGTCAGCGCCGTGATCTTCAGGCGGCGGTTTAAGTGCCCATGTTCGGGAGAATCCACCTTGAAAATGCTCCAGTTCAATGCAGTTGATAGGAAACGAGTTTATAGTGCTCACCAGTGAAAGAATCAGTTGAAAACTCAAAAGCAACCCGCCTGCCCGGACATAATTTTGCCTGCTATTACTCAAATGTCACATCAACATTGCTCTCCTAAAAAACAAAAAGTCCATTGTTGACCCATTCTGTAAATTGAGATGATAAATGGATCTTTCTCCATGGGCTAAAACTTCTATTTAATAGCTAATTTGACTTCATGACCTTACAAGATTTAAAATGACTGCCTCATTTCAGGCTTTACTGTGTGTACTTGCCTTAATGAGCCTAGCATTATCTTCTTTACTGACAATAAATGAAATAAAACATTACAGGTTTTTCCAACAAAATTTAGTTTATTTTTATGATCAATTAGACTCCAGAGCCATCAGGGAAAAGCCCTCACTCCTTTAGGCAACTGCCGCACAATATATCTGCCTGGATTTGATTCGGTTTAGCCTCTTTTATTATTTTAAATTTTAAGAGTGATGTGATGGCTGCCAGATTGTCAAACAAGGATCTTGGACGGGAAAGTTCAGCCAGCGGAGCTGAGCTGAAATCTCTCTCTTGGTATCGGACGGATCTGTAAGGACATTCATTTTTTAAATTTTCTCCTGAAGTCAAACTGTCTCGAGATACACCAAACTCTCACATGATCTCTATCGCACGCACACACACATTGTGGTAGTTGACAATGGAGAGAGAAAAAATGTGATCTCTTGTTCTAGAAACACAGGATGTGTTTGAATCAAGTGAGCTTATGACATGAATTAGTCGCACAGTTTCTTTGAACACTGATGCCTGCATGTGTTCTTGGAGAGAGCGAGCAGATGTTTCACACATTCTCACATGCAGCCATGCAGTTACCTTCCTTTTTTTTGCACTTCAGTCAACAGAACAAAACAGATTTGTGTTTTTTTGGACTTTTTTCAAGTTTTAGAATTAGAGTTTTTTTTAACTGAAACAAACCAATAGTACAACATATGCACATGCCACTTGAAAAATTCAACTCACTGAAATTAAAATTCCATAAATTTCCAAAACAAAAGATACAACGTCATCCTCTGAGAAATGTATAGACCATGTATTTCTGTTCATTTAAAAAAAAACAAAAATGTGTGCAAATTAAAGTGCAAATGTTCTTTCTAAGCTTCTTGTTCTTCTTCTTCTTCTCATTTGTTGCACAAATTTTCACAAATAGGCTTTTATCAAGTGAATCCACTAACTACAACCATCCAATCTGCAAAATATTATTGCGCCTTTGCCACACGGTCACAACAAATGATTCCAGTGACTGATCAGGCCAAACTAATCCTTCAAAGTTAAATGCTCACATGCAAAGCACGACTAATGACATGTTTTATTTACAAAACCTAACACTATATTTACATAAATGAACTACATAATTTCATGTGAATTTTTATATTCTTAACACAATTTCTATAGTGGTCATCTGTTAATGTAAGGCTGGAAAATTTTACTGCAGGCTGTCATTGGATGTGAAAATAATTTATTTGTGGCACAGAACATGTTAAATTGTTTTTGTTAAAACATAATTGTTTAGTTGTTCTTTTGTTTTGTGTTCATTTGTTATTGCCAGGCTCCTGCTATACAGTCTGGCACAAATTTATTAAAGTGTTGTTGTGACACCTGCAAATGAACATAAAGTTTGCAAAATGTATCCTTTTTTTTTTTTA